>JANHGN010023422.1:182593-206515 GCA_024605025.1 Megaceryle maxima
ACTTTATTTTTTAATTTAATTTTTTTTTCAATTTTATTTATTTTTATTCATTTTATTTGAAGCAGAGCTTCTAATTGTATGTAAGGTTAGTTGGAAAGCTTACATACAGCTTCATACAAAAGTACACAATGACACATGTCTGTAAGACTTTGGCCACTGTGAAAGGTTCTCCCCTAGCTATTGCACCGACCATTTTATTTTCATAAAACTGTTAGATGCTTGTCAGTCTTTGGGAAAATAAAATGACATACAGCTGCAGTTATTCTTAATATCATTATTCTCAGCTTACACAGCTGCTTTTCTTCACTGAATACATAGCAACACTAAAAAAAACCTAGGAAACTAACTTAGGCATTAACACAAGTCTCTTCAGCCCTTGTCACAAATGCTTCATACTGTTTCTCTCATTTTCTCTGTCAGAATCTATGTGTCTCTCAATTTTTCAGTACCCTTTTTAAAAGACAGGTTCCAGAAATGGGATAGAAAGATATAGTACCAGACCCACCCACCAATGCCCTGAAAAGAGATTAAAGCAATCTCTTTCCTGCACCTCACTACCTGCCTGTTGTATATAATAATAACACAAGGTTTTTTTTGCCTCAGGGTTAGCGCTGTAAGTCCACAGTGACTTGTTTGTTCCTCATAAACCCTAAATCCTATTCACAGTTATTGAGTCACATCTCATACACATGGTCTGCATTCTAATTCCTAGATAGATCACATCATGTTTTACCTGATCAGGGGCTGCAGTTGCCACTAAAACCAGAAAGAAAAGAAAAAAAATTAATCGATCTTCACAAAACATTTACTTACACATTCTATTTAAAACTACTAGCACATTGGAAAGCTGTTGTTGCCATCACAGAAAAATTTCAGGCTCTAACCTATTTCAATATGATGTAAACCTGAAGTATGTTCCTGAGGCAAGCATAAAAACTAACCTGAAACCAGAATAAGAATCTATACACTGAACAGTATTTTTAATTATTTACTTAGTATTGAGCTAACTTAGAGGTTCCTTAATTGTTTCCATAGAAACAGAGAAAAATCACAATTTATTAACTCACTGACTAGGCTTTTTTAGTTCCTTCCAAAGAATATAAATATCTGTAACTATTTTAAAGGTAAATAAATATAATGGTGATATGTAACTACCCATTAGAAAATTTCTAAGAGTTTATTATAAAAAGAAAAATAAATCAAGTTTTGAAATTTGCTTTTTCTTTAAGCAAGTAAAAGCAGGTGTTTTTGGTTTTTTTTTTCCCCCTCCACAAAAATGACGTTTTTTCTGGGAAGTAGAGGTAGAAATTTCATATAACTTTCTATTTTTCTTGCAGTTTGCCTTTTTTGAATGTCTTTTAGTGATGAAAATCTACATGCTTCTGTAAAAAAAGTAAGGATGCTTTTAACAATCAACATTTTTCCAAAGAATAATATGTTAGGAGTTTTTGGTTTTTTTTTTTTTTTTTTTTTTTTTTTTTTAATATTACTCTTCTTGCTCTAGTTTCTTCAGTAGTAGCAGGGAGGCTGATTAGCAGAACTGGGACAACTTCTAATAAAATACCAAAAATTCCAAATAAAAACATATCCAAAACTGGAATATAAAAAGCAAGTGTGCACGTGTCATTACTGATTTAGAGTAAGCATATTTTGAAATGGTTTTTATTAAAAAAAAAGTTTTAAAATTCCTTTTTTCTTCAGATTGTCTGTGTTATAAGGTTTTCTAGAATGTGACAATCTTTCTAACTCCCAAAGTAATATTTTAACAAATAATACACCACTTTGTTCCAGTTTGTAACACCAAAGAGCCCAGAGGTTTATGTGAGATTTGATAATCCAGCATGGTCTGTAAGTATATTTGAATGGGCTATTTTTCTCTCCAGATTCAGTTTAGCTCTCCATTTCTTTTTGAAAGTAAAACTAGAGCAGCAATTTTAACTGGAAAGTAAGCACTAAATTTTGCTAAGTTAGCTGACTGAAACTCTTTCCAATAACAGACTGACATACAGATACAAAACTGAACTTGGAAATAACCTATTAAGTACTCAATACCATGAGAGGGTTCTTCAGCAGTGTATTTCTTCTTTTCTACAGTTAGTTCATGCCAAGTTTGCTGGCAGTGTATTTATAATAGTCCTGCTTCCTGCATTTCTTTGCTTCTGTATTTGCTTTAGACTCGGGACTATTTTGGCTGCTACAAATTCTTAGAGGAGGTTGCAGAAAAAGTCTGAAAAAATATCTTAGAGGAATCAACTAATGCTTAAACAGCCCTGCCCTGCAGAGAGGGGCCAATCCAACATGGAGGGCACAGCTGCAGGGTGAGAGCAGAGCACAGGGAGGGGATTCCTGCACACACATATCAGGTGGTGCTGATCTACAGGAGTGGAAGGGAGGAAGGTGATGAAAACCACTTAGCTTCTGCCACCTCAAATACTAGTAAATCAAAGCCTGAGTTGAGTCCTTTGTTACATGTTAAAGATTATAAATAACTTTATAGAAAGTCTTGCAACAAATATTTACTATTTTTAACATAAAAATTAATGAGATTAAAATACTCTCTCTCTCTCTCCATGGTGTCCTCAGCATCAGGTTGGACCTATACATAAAGTTTTAGAAGTAAATAACGTAACACAGTAGACTCTACAACCTGGAATGCTCTGCTGTGGGAGGTGACACTTCTTTGTCCTGCACTGTATGTAGCTACTGCACAAAGAAACATACTGTTGAAGACACATGCACAGAAACATAGAAAGACTAAATTTTCCCACTCTCACCTTCTTGCACAGCCATCTCAGTCTCACTTTTCTGTGAGAAGGTCAGTGCCTCCACTGGCTCTTCCTTTGCTGGGAGAGGTGGAGGAGAAGTACCTTTAGCAACAGGCTGAGTAATCGGGGTCTTGCCAATGACAGGTGGCTGTACTCTAACTGCAGGGTGATGATATAGCTTGTTTCTGTGAGGGCCAGAAACCGTATAACCCATTCCACCAGGGCAGATTTCCTTAAAAGCAGCTAGATTTGGGATGGGAAAATATTCCTTTTAGGAGTCTAAAAGTGCAATATGTTGACATAGTGGAAAATATAATGACTACCTCTAATAAATTTAAGCTCATACTGTATATACATTTTTACAAAAACTAAAGACAAGCTATTCATTGCATGCTAATATGACTGAGCATTCTCCTAAAAGCATGTTCTGGCTGTTATTTCCAGGAGGTTTCCACTCCAGTTTACCATCTTTCTTCAGTTATGTTTAATCTATCATGATATACAGATTATTTTTTTTTTATTAATCCTTTTCAAATAGTAAATCCTTCCTGAGTATGTATTTAAATATGTAAATTGTCATCATCATCTACACTGCGTATGGAATGAAGTTCACTACCTATATGAGTTCTATCATTCTCTTTTTGCAGAAATTAAAGGAAGCACAGCAGCCCTGTACTAGAGGAGCAGAAGAATATCAATCTAACAACATTCATTCACAGGATCCCACTTGACTACATCAGAGGTTTCATACCAGCCTTGATCCAAATTCCACTGAATTGAGTAAATCTTTCCACTGACCTCAGTGGGCTGGATAAAAACAAGATGGGGATCATAAAAAGCCAAATAACCACTGGAAGAGGGGGGTAATAATCTCATTTATAAAGCTGCTACAGAAGAAGGTAACAAAAGTCAGGCAGCAGCACCTGCTCTGATCTCTGCAGCTGCTCTACTGAGCATCAGGTTTTGCAGTCCTAGTAAAGACTGGAACGAAAAAGAAATAGTCAGCCTTCCTCCCCTTCAAAGATAATAGCTATGCACTGATCAGGGACAGAGGGACCTTCAGGAGTCTTGATGGGGCAGTGCTTCATTGTCCTCATTGCTCCAAGTAAAGCTATGTTGGGATGAAACACCAAAAATTTAGTCTCCCATGTGCCCAATATGATTTCTAACAACCTTCTTAAAACATATGTGGAGTGGGGCATTTCTAAGTTCACAAATTCTGCTTTGAACACATCAGGGGTTTAAAATCAATTAGCATCCACAAAATACTAGCTATAGGTACTACTCAGATTAATTCATTAAATTATACATTAAATCACAGTATGCATTAATTACATACTATGTTCTGATGGTGTCTTAGTAATAGAAAAGATGAAGGTTCAAACTGATTGAGTGGATTCAGAGTGATGAAATACTTTTTGTTGGGAAATGCCAATATAAAAATTTGCCACAAAAACATCCAACGAAGGCTAGGAATGCTGACGACAGGAGGAAGACAGAGAAAATGTTAAGCCTGTCCCCTCAGATGCATATTCAGGGCATAGAAAATCTCATTTCGGGTCATATTCTCTCAAATGCAGAATAAAAGTGTGAGGTTTATACTACCACAGCTCTGATAAGTGCTCTCAACCCTTGGGTATACAAAGCTGGCCTATCTCAGTCTCTTTTTTGGAGCTGCTCTACTTCGTACAAATATTTTAAAACCTATCAGAGTGAGATCATTAATTCAATGACTCTTAACATGGGATGCTTCATTAAATACATTACCCCATTCTGGAGTATCCCACTTTCACACATTTTTCATAGAAAACTCTGAAAGATTATGAATTTAACCTGTTATAGAAAGGAACATGTTTTTAAATCATGAAAGTTGTCATGAAATGGGGAAAGTGTTCTCCACATTGCTCATCAGAATTTTCTAGTCACAGATTTTTCTCTCTGAAGTCTTTTCAGTAAGAAAAAAACCACTACAATAAATTCCACATAATATTCAATGATATATTTTTAATGACTAGAGATTAGTCAACAAAAAGATATATTCTCTGTTCCAGAATACACACAACTGGGCATAGAGCCTCATGCAATATTCTCATAGATGTAAAGCATCTGCATTTAAATTGCAAGTCATCTGAAGAGGATATATATTTTTCTCCATTAAAAAGCCACAGAAGTATTATTTACCTGAAAATTAACTGAATTTTTTAAATCCTAATCAGTGATCTAACAACCCCATGGTCATGCAGGAAACAATGGCTTTATAAATTAATTAAAATGCTCTAAATTTTTTATCACTTCTCTTTCTGTTAAGGCCAACTTAAAGTAAGGAAACTGCTGCTCTCATCATGTCTCTGATGCTAGCTGTGGACTTCCCAAGGCAGCTAGCTAGTTTTGAAAATCTGAATCTTTGTAAAATACTCCAAAGAAATATAGGACACTAAAACCTGTAGCAGCAACTTCAGTAAGAACAATGGATCACCATTACAAACACCTGTGCTAAAAATATGAACAGGTTGGCATTATATATATTACAATAAGCAATGACACTTTTTTAAAAGGATGAATTTGACCATACATTTGTACCAAAACAAATAATATTCAATTGATTTTGACTAAGAGTCCAACTTTGGTCATTTAAGCAAAATAGGGGAATAGAAGGTACTCAAAAGCTGCATGTAGAATATGTCTACCTTAATCTATGACTAGCCTAAATGAGGGTGGTCACCAACCAAGCTGGTATGTTCCAAAGCCTTATATATTTAAAAATGAATAGGTCTCCAGGTGAACACTTTGAATAGAAGTGAGCTTTCTGTATCAAGTAAAGAATTAAGTGAAAGGTGGCATGATATGTTTAATGACTAGTTCATTGTTAAGAAGGCAACACTACACTTTAGCACATTCCTCAAAATGGATAGTGAAGATATGAAGGAAGGTTAGAGAGCAGAGGTACTCGCACACATAACTGCTGTAATGTCAGCTACAGCACATGGCATTCTGTAACCTAATTCTCAAAAGTTTTCATCCTTTCACTGGTGCTTTTAACAACTGATTTTATAGTAAACAGATTTTAGGTTAATTTGATTATGTCTATGGTCAGAATAGAATGTACAATAAATTTATCTTTATGTGATAGAGAATCAAAGTTCATAGACATTCTGAGATGCAAATACTGTTAATTTGGAATTTATCACAACTTATCAAAGATTTGCTTTAATCACAAACTCCTATGAACTAAGCTACTATAGAAGTGATTACTATCATGTAGAGAACTGCCATAATTACTGATGGACACTCCTTGTTTAAAAGCAATTCTTGGATTTTTTTTTTTTTTAAAGCATGCATAACAAATACAGTGAGAGGGCACAAGCTTGTATTTTTAATGGGCAGTTCTTACCTGTTCCTGGAAGTGGACACTTCTCACAGTGCGGGCCCCAGGCTTTGCCAACACTGCAACAGCAAAGCTGCTTGCTGAGCTGTACAGAAAGAGGATGCATGCATTGCTTTCCTGCACTAACAAACCGGTAGCAGGGTCCTTTCTCTTCAGCAACAATAGGATTATCAGCTGCAATGAAAGTGGAAGAGTGGATGGCACCGTTCACATGAAGTGCAAAACAGAAACACCACCAGATTTCCAACAACATCTGCAAAAGTTTCATTTCAAACATCTATTCTCAAAGCAATCTGGAACATTCAGCTCTAAGTAGAGTATATAAATAGGACTATAAAAGGATTAAGTATTATACAGGAGACTTTATAACAAGAGACAATTATGTATTTACACTAAGTTTTAATGTGGAAGAGACAAAGGCCATAAGCTATGACTAGTATAAGGTATCAGGAAGCTAAGTTCCATCTAGCTTTTTAATTTATACACCCACATTCCACGTACATTTAACAGTTCTGGGTAACATGGTCACTTGAAAAAAAAAAATACAGAGACTGATTTTCAACATGACATATAAAAATATATTAAAAAAATGCCCTTTTCCCAGTGTTAAACTGAAAAGTGATAAGTTCTCCGAAGTGCCTAAAAACTTTCTCAGAAATTGAGTGTCATTAACCAGTAGCATAAGATAATTTAGTTGAAAAAATGAAAGAAATCACCTGTGGCTATAGACTATATTTTATAAATCTAATGATAGCTCAGATAAAGAGTTGAGGTTTCACTTGTAAGTATTCTTCCCCCCAAAAATGGGAATTTAGTTGTTCTCTATGCCTTCTTTTCTTCTTGCAGAGATAGTTGATCTCAAACCAAGTAAAAGCTGCTTAGCAGAGGAAAACATTTTCATTCATGCTGTTCACAGCTTTTTTCTTTCTCCTAATTATTTCTTGATTTTTTAATCCTTCTTAATAAGAAGAAAAATGTGCCAAAGATCATCCTGGACTGAATGTCTAGCAATGGAAGCTACCCAAGTCACTGCAGAGGTAGAAGAGGAGAGGGCAGGACAAAAAGATGATTTTGGCTGAGGAACTAGCAGAGAAGGGGGAGGAAAAAAAAAGTGGTAAGAACAACTCCAAACTGGTGAGGAAGACTGAGTGCGTGAGGAGGCTGGAAGCAACCTTACAAGTTTTGTGACAAGAAAAGTAGGACAAGATGGCAGGAATCGTGAACATCCACTGGTAAAGATGAAGGCTTCCAGGACAAAGAGACAGTAAAGAAGCATGATCACCGAGAACGACTAAATTAAGTGTGTAAGCTAAGAAGAGGAGGCAGGGATAGCAAAAAAACCCCAAAAAACCAAAAAACAAAAAACAGGGTCTTTGAGTGGCACTATTACTTACGTATGCATCTTGAGAGGGTAGGATCTGGCACAAATCCCATTTTGCAGGTACATCTGTAGCTGCCCATGGTATTCAAGCATTCACCATTAGGGCACACTCCCTGTAACTGACACTCATTGATATCTGTGGGAAAATTTAAAATAATCAGATACTGAAATGTATTAATATTCTTTCTTCAGAAGTTACCTTTTTTTTTTAATATGTGCAGGAGAACTGTTAGGAGTTAACACTCCAATCAATATTTCGTCCCATAGTGACAACAGTTGATTTATAGCCTTTGAAAACACTGCTAAGAACATAACGGAAAAACAGTTACACTTATACATCATGCTCAAGTACTCTGAATTGAAAAACAAATACACTTTGACTGTCTTATCAACCCCTCTTTTCCTGACTAGCTGACTGCTTGAACAAACACAATTCATGAGAACATTCATGGAGACGAGTTGTAAGTGATGTGTATTTTATACAGGATGGAACACTGCTTGACATATTTAATACAGTTTTTCTTAGTATTTGTGCTTAGCAGTGCCTGAAGGTTCACTGTGCTGGAAGAAGCAGAATGCAAAAATACCATCTCTAGCCTAAAGAGCAAGAATATGCTTCAGGAAGCACAGAGCATATGTGATATGGGGTAAAAAGGACTGCATCTGTGAGAACACAACTTTGTAATAATTAACTGTTTTGATAAAGTTTGCTGTTACTATGCTACCTGCATCTGTGTCCCTTTCAAGGTCCCACTGAATTATTCTCTGATGCCCCAAGCATTGGGCCTCAGACCTTTACCTCATCTGGGCTTATATCCATAATTCACTTATTCTTAGAATAGGACCTGTCTGACAATCATCTGGGTACCATCTGTAACTAAGTCAGCCAAACTAGGATTTTATTTCAGGAGGAAGTCGCACTGATAATCAAAACCTTAAAATAATAAAAATAATAAAAAAAATCCCTCTCCCAACCTATAATTGTCTCTGTCATAAATTGTCATGTCTGTTTTTCTGAAAGAGGAGACAGTACATTGCAATAGACCTACTTAAAAATGTTTATGTGCATTATTTCTACATAAGACTTTTCCTCCCTATCATTTGTTAGGAAAAAAATGTCTGCCTTGCTAGATAAACAAGCTTCAAGTAGAAGTCAAGTATTCCAGATAGCTCTTTTGAAATTAGGTATTAGTGATCCTTTTATGTAAGATATATAATATTTATTACCTTTCCTCTTAGTTTTTATAAAACCTTAACCATTTTATTTGACCTCATTGTATGTTGCTGCCCGATTCAACACAATCAATGAGGGTAAAAAGTTGAATATGTAAAAATGTAACGTGCTGGAAACCTACAGAAATAATCTTTCCTGTTCCTACGACCTTCTGCATTTTTCTCCATAGGTTTGCCTACCTGTCCCACTACACAAGAGCACATGACTTAAGCTCACAGTACAGCAGACTCTAGCAGTTGCCATGTTAGCTGTGATTTTTTCCAAATATTCAGCTTATCCCTCAGCTCTTCCAATCCTATACCTAATCTAGTATCTTGACACCACCTGGATCAACTTCGCCTCTGTGCACTTAGCCACATGTGACAATGAATGATAATGTATATTCTAGAACTTTGGATAAAATGTGATGGAAACCACATGAATTACAAAGGATCAGTTCTGCCACAAAGGAATTTTCAAGTGAAATTCCCAGACTACATGACTTTCTGACCTCAGAGGAAGCAGACTATTTAAAAATGAGAATAATATAAAAAAGGAACCCAAAAAAACTGCTGAAATATTCTCTTATAGCAGTCTACCTTTTGACCCATCTAATATTTGAGCAGGAAGATGTCCCAACACAAGCACAGGAATATCTTAAGGACTGCACTAATATAGAATATTTAGTCAGCTAGATTTGTTCTGATGCACTTGAATTTATTTATTTTTTAAAGAGTTTCTTCAGCTGCTTAGCATGACTAGGTTCTTTCTTTTGCCCCAAAATATGACTGAAGGCAAGGAAGGTGCTGTTTCAATACAATTATCTTTATCTTACTACAGCAAGGACTGAACTTAAATCACCATAGCTAGCAAGCTAAAGACATTATTGAAACATCCCTAAACAGAAACTTATTGATGCTCTTGTGAACTTGTCGGGAAAGGATATATTGCTAATCCTCCACTTTCAAACATTGGATGTGACAAAGAACATACTGGAAGAGAAGCCTACCTAAAAGCTTACACAAAGCAAATACTGGATGACTGAGAACCGAATTAAATTTTATACCTGTTGGCAATTGGGTTGTCAGATCAGTCCTCAAATTCTAAACCATGGAACAATTCTACTGATTCTGTCCTCAGAAACCCATTAGAGGAAAAGACAGTATGCTTCATACTAGAAATACAGGAAAAATCTCAATACCTGTGTGCATTTCAAAATGAAATTCCTCAACACAATTACACAAATGACACACATATGCAAAGCCCACAAACAGGTATTGGAGGAAGAGGAAAAAGCCTGGAGAAAGAGATGGGTGAAAGACCGCATCAACAATAAAAAAGTCAAGATACACATTTTTAAAAAGGATTATGCTTTTATTCTGACTTTTGCTTTTTATTGTTTAATTTTAGTCATTGGTGTTGATATTGGTATCTATAGTGAAAATAATTGCTCACTTTCTACACTGTAGTAGCCAGATGTTTTTAAACAACTTTCTCCCTTTACAAATTTTAAGTATACATGTTTATTTATAGGAAAATTAACCTGTCCCATGGGGAAAATGCTGTCTCCCAGGCTACATAAATAATATACGGCTTTTTCTTATCACCTTTTCTGGAATATATATCCAAGTAGAGTTAGCAGAAATACTTTGTCTAGTGAAGACAGCATTTATATTTTAAGTTGGTGAAAAAACACATTGCTATATGCTTACATGTCATCATTATGAAAGATTTGGTACTTTTCCTTCCTATCTAGTAAGATAACTCTACCATTCTACATGTATTTAAGCAAGGTAAGTAATTATATAGCTTAACATAAGTATATTCATACTTTCACTGTTTAAAATGATTAATGATATATTTTTCATTTATTAGATGGTGAATTACTTGAATACTGAAATATATAGGCATGTAAAAATCAAAATGTAAAATCCTGCAAAGACACAGGTAGATAAGAGGAGAAAAAACACTTAAACCTGCTTTCTAACTAGAATTTGAATAATTTTATTAACAACACTAGCATTACCTGTACTACTCAAATGAACCTTATCTTTTAAGGTTGTAGAACTCTATCTGTATGTTGCAGAAGAAAAAAATTGGTGTCTGTTGTTAGCATTCTCAAGCAGTTTTTCAACTCAGAATAACTTAGATACTGAACTGAAATGCATATATATATATATATATTTCAAGTGAAAGGGAGGAGGGGGTAGGGGAAATCTGTTCTGCAGAAGCGGGTATAAAATCTGGCTTTGCACTTAAATTCTACCAGGTTACAAATTTCAAATAGTTGAGCAATCTTGAACACTCTGTAGCAAAACTGTGCTATTTGGATTTTAGAATGATTTTTTTTTTTTTTTTAAACATAGTTTATATTTATGTCTTTATACAGGTAAGCTGTAATTATGAATTGTAAAGTAAATTGAATTTAAATATAATCTAAGTAGAAATTATGCATATTTTCACAGACCTGAACTTCATTTCATGTCACTGCTAAGAAAAAATGGCATAGGAATGTACAGAACACATTGGTGATATTGTGAGAATTCTGTTTTAGAATTTTGCCTATGAATAGTGAAGGTTTCATGGCATTATTTACTGAAGTGGCTCATTTACAGGTAGACAGGTTCTTACTGTAATACATCAATGTACAGTCATCTTTTCTTTCCAAATGATTCAACTATTCTGCAGGAAGCATTCACGGATGCTGCCATTACTGCCTCTGTATTAAATCTCTTCCCAGAAGAGCTGTTCTTGTACATCTAGTACTTAAAATACAATAGTACACTCATACGTACTGTTATTACTATTTAATGTGGACACTGCTGCATTTAAGAACCAGCTTATATATATATGTAAATAGCAATGAATGTTCCATCAAGATTTCCTGATACAGATAATGTCTCTCACTAAATTTGTCTTTCTGTTGTTGTTGTTTTTTGTTTGGTTGGTTTGCTTGGAGGTTTTTTTAGTCCAAGTTAACTTTATTGTGCATGTTCTGATGCCTCAGTGTAACTTACTTATAGTGTATTTTTAATGCCTCTTTTCCAAGTCATGTCTTCTCAATGAGCTCATAGAATTACTGAGCTGATGCTCTATGCTGAATTACACAAGCCTATCTAGGGATTCAAGGGAAACAAGACACAAGTTGATTAAAAAAACCAAAACCCATCAAATTTTCAAAAGAAACATACATACATGTAAGAATAGTGTTTATTTGAAAACTTTAGGTCAAAAAAACCCCCAAACAAACAAACGTACAAAAACAAGCAAGCAAAAAATTTTTCAGATTTACTAATTCACTTTATTTCAGACTGTGGTAAAAGGCCACCTACCCAAAATGTTTCCTACCACCTGCCAGCCTGTGCAGCTGTGCAAATTGCACTGGAATCAACTTGTTCAGGCAGCTGGAAAAGAAATCTGATTCAAGATTATCAGACTTTTTCTTTTTAGCTATTTCTTGTATATGGACACAAAAAAATATTTCCATTTTAAATTAGTATAGAAATGAGAATTAATTTGCTCCACTGTAAAAAGTAGAGAAGACGCTGCTTTAAAGTTGTCCGAATAATCTTGTGTTGTGCAGAAGTATGAATTGATGACATACTTGTAGGGTGGTTTTATAAAGCAACTTCTACACAGAGGACAATTTTAGGGAGCTATGTAGCAGTACTATAAATCCATACATGGGTAAATATAGTTTTCTAAAGACCAACTAAATATCAATTCTTAGTTTTCAAGGAAAACAGAGTAATGAAATTCCCCTGGTAAGAAGCCTCTGCATTAGTGATACACCAAAAAAAAGGTTAAGCAAGGAGCTTTTCCACACAGCACCTGGCATGGCTCCACAGCAAACTCTCACACTATGTGCTGTTATTTATGATTTATAAAGAACTGGTAAATAAAGCATTGATGTTGTAATAGTTGGTGCTTGATAATTTGAATGACTTGAACCATCTCAATGGTAATAAACTTGTGTAACCCCAGTGGCATGAAATAAACATTGTTATTCTGCACTGCCTGGCAGCCTGACTTTTTGCTGTTACTCTTTAGTATTATACAAGCCAAATACATGGAACTGGTCCTTGACACCCTCTTATCCTAGATGTGGTAATCCATATCCAAGAAGATCCCATGATCTTCCCCACTAAGGATAACTTAAAAGAGGCTCTCTTAACAACAACAGTTAGTGTTTGATACCTTCCCACAGATTTTTATAGGTCTACTGGGTGTCGGGTCAACCTGCTCTCAAAAAAAAGCAGTGTGTTAATGACTCACTGCCACTGAATTTCCTGGGGGGAAAAAACCAAGATAAAACAACCATTGCTTAACTGAATGCTTGTCTACTCATGTGAAGACTGTGACTATGAAGTAATCTTCATGACTTAAAAAAGCCCCAAATAACCCTCCAAAAGCAAACAGAAGCAAAGGAAGATGGGAACAACATTAAAGTGGTATTAACTTAAACAAGAAAGAACATGCTAACATTCAGCTTTTTATAATCCATGATCATTATGTATAGTCTTACTAAGACCAGAACTTTATGTTCAAAGAACTTTACATACATCAATTAGTGGACATGAGATGGAAATGAATGGAAAACTCAGGTATCAAAATGAAAGTTTACTTTACTCATGGCTTCTAAGAATGTTCATATAGAAACATTATCTGGATTTTTGTCCAGGGTAAGGCAATTTTCAAGGTTTCACATTAGAAATGCCCCAAAACACAACTATGTTTTGAAAGCACTTTACCAGAGTCTTGTTCCACAAATAATTAACAGAATTAGGTGGAGAATCGACCTCAATTTTTATTCATGAACAAATACATACTTGCAATTGCATGGGCTTAATATCACAATACAAAACTAAATTTCTCTGAGTGCAGGCAACAGTTAGTAGAACAACCTACTTCTAATAACTGTGATTTAGGGAAGGACTGAGTAGTCTGGAAGAAATAAAAAAAAATAAAAAAAAAATCAGAAAACTTTAAAAAAAGCCAACTTAATCATTTTGTGTTACTTTTCTCTAAACAGTTCTTCCTTGCTTAAAGATCCAAAACCTCAGTGCTTTTCAACATCTCAATCCATATTATGAGGGTTGGGCTCTTCTACCAAAGTATTATTTACTTGTTCAGCTCTCTTACATGCATTTTAAATGGGGGAATTGTGGTGACCGAAAACATAAATATGAATCAGAACTTTAAAAGGAGAAAAGTTAGATACAAGATTGAATTTCTGTTCTGTACTTAAATTTAAGTGAAAAGTATTTATACACCTAATGGAAGGTTTCCCTCTGGCTGGTGTATAGATATTTGTGTACAAAAGAGTATAATGTAGTAATCTCTTTCTCTCTCCCCTGTATGATGGTGAATGGAAGAACTCTGTGCTGGAGAGGAGGACATGCTGCAGAATGTCCAACATTAGGCTTGCATTCTCTCATTCTACAATGGCTTTTATAGTAGATTAAAACAGTCTGGGGCTGTATTAGCTGCTGTTCAATAGTACTTTGATAGTCTACTGGAAACCTGCATGCGATGTTCTTCCTTGAGCAATGGCATGCCTAATTCAATCACATTCAGGAAGTGAATAATTTCAGCTTTATTCCACTTATATATTATAATGACACTATAATGAGTATGCTTTCTCCAAGGATAACAAACCATGCCAACTATAAGCATCCAATTGTAGGACAAATTAATGTGCCTACTTATAACATGATCTGTACCTGTCACTGATGAAAGAAAATGCTTTGCTTGGTTACTGTAAAACACGCTGAGTAATTTACTGGGTGCATCATAAAGCCACTGTAACATTCTTTAGTTTGCCCACTTACTGAAATATTTTACTAGATTCCTCAGTAAGCAAATACAAAAATGCTTCACAGCCTATCGATCTTCTACAGATTAACAGGTCAACACAATCTTAAGGGCTTGATGACTGCTATAGCCAAGCAAAGTGGTGAAGAAGTTGACCAGCAGAGAGCTCTTCTGCTATAGACCAACCTACAAAAGCTGTTGGTTGGAATATCACCTCTGTAGTGTTTCCCTTTGACAGCCTCCAGCTGGCAGACAATTTAGGAAGAGAAGTTCACTGTATTTTGGCTGTGTTAACCATTATAACAGCTCTTCAGACCACCCAGGCTCAGCTGGCCTAATGCAGAATCGCAGGAAACACTAAGGTGGTATAAAGCTGTCTTCTCTGCCTTCAGCCTTATAGCTTATTTGAACACATGGAGCAAGTCCACACTCTATCCTTTTCAGATAGTGAGTGAAGCCCATATTTGGTCACAGGCACACTGGAATTTGAAACATTCCAATAAAATGAAATTCATTCGTTCATCTCCATGGTTAATGCACTGAATTTATACTCATCAAAATCATCAGAGCTTGAAGCATTTAACCATGTTTAACTTAAAACCAAAATTCTAGAACTGAACATACAAGTTTATTAATGTGTTCTGGTCAAAGCCGCAATCTTCTGAAAGTATAAAATAAATAGATTCAAATAATAAAGAAAATATTTTTGCTCAAGAAAGAGAGTCTGTGAGTTCAAAAAAGTCAGGGGTCACTACAAGAATTTTGAGTAATAATGCAAATGTCAGCAAAAATAGTCTTTAATTTGTGTTTTGAAATAAATCATTGCTATAATTAATGTAAAAAATGCAGTCAAATTTCAAGAACTGAGAACTTTGAAATGATAGTGTCAACTATCAAAATTAGATCAGGGTTTGGTTTTCTTACTATATTAAGTTGAAGTAACTAAAAGACTTAAAATTTTCTTAAACAAGGATAAAGAATACCAGGAAGTGAATTACTGTTAATAAAAATAACAATCCTTTTGAATCAATAGGTATATTTTCTATTTTACACATCCAGTAGGTGATTTTTGATTACATGAATAAATCCGTCTCAAATGACACTGAAAAATTCTGATATTCAAAGTCACATTATAAGTTATTTTCTTCTGGTTTTGCATGTAATTTCACAATTAAGACAACATGACACAGATAACAAGGCAATGAAAACCAAAGATGCAACGGCCTCCAGCTAGGACAGTCAGTATATCCAAAAAGTTCTTAATGAAAATTGGATGAAAAAAAAGGAACTTGTAGAAGCAGAATACTCATAATATACTTGTGGCTACAAAGTACTACAGCCCTTCTAATCCCCCTTGTGCCTGGTGCCAGGTGCCAGCAGTCTCAACATCAGCAGCCCACAGCTGATTCCAGACCTAAGCACCATGGAAAGGTAAATCTCTGAAGGGGGACTTCTGCACTTAGCTCTGAAATCAGACTTCTATGCCTTTCAAAAACTGACTTTGTTTAATGACTAAGTAATACATCTGAATAGAAAATGTTTATCTCCTTTTGATTCAAAGTAAGCAAATCGCTTTTCAATAAGAACAAGACACGCTTAAGACACTTTGCTGCATTTAAGCAAAGCAATCCTTCTAGATGAATTATGTACTAAATAGAATTTGTCAAAGTACCGGGCAACTTAAAGTGAAACAACCTCATGGTCAGTCATTAAATATTATTTAATAAGATCTGCATTGACGTATGTTTTCATGCAGTAAGTGCTTTAATGTGCACAATGTCATGCTGCAAATTAAGACTGGATGATATAATTTATTTCTCATTTGTGAAAATTTGACTCATTCTGGTAGGTATACACTAAGCTTTGCTAGAAGTGCCATCTGACTAACCTCCAAATGTACTCAATATATAGGTATCATTATTTATTCTCTTTATGAAAATCAATTACAACTGTTCCTAGCAGTACCACTGAAAACACTGTTCCAACTGTTTCTGCTATAGCTGTATTGCAAATCACTAATAAAATCCCTAGTTCTAAGAAAAATATCCAGATTTTACTACCTCTGTTACAGTTGATTGTTTCAATAATAACCTGATTAGTACAAATAACAAGGGGGTAAAAGAAATAAACAACGAAGTTTGGTTACTAATGAAACTATTGTAATATATAATTTTAAAAATCACAGGAAAAAGGGTTGCTTATTCTAAGAAATGACTCACTGATTTCTGCGAGCTAGCAGAGTAGCAGCAGAAGAAATCAATCCAACTTGTTTTGTGCTTCTGCATGGAATTTACTGGAACACAAGTTTGTGGAGCTGTGCTTTTCAAACACATAATCAATGTCCAAATAGCAACCCAGCCCAGTTTCTGGAGATATATTTATTTCTCAGTATGATCATCATAAAAGAACTTTGAAAGAAGGTTGTTAACTTAGCAGCTAAGTAACGCATTTCCTACGAAGCAAAGCTCTTTATTACTTAAAATTAACAAAATATATATACAATAGGCAGAGGCAACCAATTTACTAGTGTGTATTAGGGAGAAATGTAGGAGGGCGTAATATACCTTCAAATTCTATTTTAATCATGATGAAGCCAAACAAAAAAAAGTCGAGGCCTCCAGAGCACACGATTACACAATTTGATCCATCAACATACAAGTATTAGTTTCTGCAAGCTCATATACATTTAATTTTAAGCATATGGGGATTTTTCAAGAGCTTCCATGGACAACTTTCTACTTCATTGAAAAACAAGGGTTCAGGTATTTTTCCAGTTCTTCAAGATAAGATTTTTTAAGTGCTCTATTGGCAAGATGTAGTTTTCTGAAAAAAATGAATCCAACCTTTTCACCAGCTGTTTTTTTCATGCTATTTCAGTTTTCCAAGAAAACCATTAGTAGAAGGAGGAAACAGTAAGTATAATTCCAAACAGGGAACCAGAAATTAGCATCGCATGTGAATTTGGACAAAGAAGTTCCAACTCTGATAAGCTCTACTTTGGCTTTAATGACAGCCTTAGGGCATCCATGTGTGTGCATGTAATAAATCACTCCATTGAAAAGATAATTACTGAGGGAGAAAAAAGCTTTCTTGATAGCAATTACACTAAACTGTTCAAATTAGCATACCCACAGACGGTTCTTTGTTGTCCCACATACACATTAGAGAGAAGAATGTTTCATTACATTAGTTCACTCACTTGAAAGGAAAAAAATCAGGATCTGGTTATTAATCACACTAATACTACATAGCTTTTGTAAACTAAGGAGGCTTTTGACTGCAAAAACAATGTAGAACAAAAGGTTAATTAGGCTTTCAGGCCTGAGTTTTCAAAGGCAGTGAAAGTTGGACGATGTCTAGGTGAAAACAGCAATCTCTTTTAGCTGCAGGCAGGGATTCAGAAATATATCCCCATTACTATTTAGTCTGGCAATGCTGGCCCTTTCTGAGCATGGACACAGCATGCACACCCTTTAGGCAAAGAATAATCTAATTAAAATGTATACTTGCATATGGACATGCTGTGCCACTCCTTTCCAATTTAATTATAAGGATTATTATGAGAACACAAATACTTTCCCTGCCAGCAGCTTAAACAGTTTTCTCTCACAGCTATTCCTGTGTTTGCTCAGTGTTTGTGATGCGGACAGATGTTGCTTCATTAGCCCCGTCCTCTTCTCTTCTAGAAAAGCATGTCTGCTTCAGATAAACACAAACAGGACACTTTTGCCTGACCCATTGAGAACTACATGCTAATGACCATTTCAGGACTGAACTGCATCCTGCCAGCAGCTTTCACACATGAAGCTAGCTTTCCTGAAGACTGTTTGAATAGAGGTCAAAACTGAAAGAAAACAGTAATCTTTTAATTTAATTCCATAAGGCTAAATTTCATCCTGGCTTTGTTTGATGAGTATTCCTTCTCCCAGTTCCTTATTTGTACCTCTCCCTTTTGGAGTAAGTACATCACAGAGAAGCCTCCAAAGCCTCAATAAGGCAGTAAGAGGAACCTGCAGCAGTCAACATCTATGTCCTCTCCAGAAAGTTAAGAAACTGTTCCCATCCTCAATTCATCATCAGTCTACCTCCTGGTAGGATAATCCAACTCCCATTGTCTGATTAAACTCTAGGTTTTAAGTTTCCATGTATCAACCACAAGTTATGTTTAGACTCTACATCTCTCTCTCTTCTGGGCTAAAGATAGCAATAATAAAACAAACTATTAAAGACTCATATTTCTTGCAGGATTAGTTATATAGTTCAAAAATGCATCAGGGGAAAAACTATCAAAACCCAGTACAACAAACAGTGACTAGCCTACAAGGTACAGATCTATTTCTGAACAGTACCAGGGCAGGACCTAAATCCCTCTTATGCCCCTACCTAGCGACATATGTTCTCCCTCTCTATCAATCTGTCACTGCTTAGGGAAACAACTTCCTGGCCTACTTCTGGCATCCTTCACAAACACCAGTTCATTTTTTAACTGTCCATAGCCCCTGATTAAGGATCTTAGTTTACATGAAATAAGGTTGACCAAAACTTAGATACAACACCTTGAAACAAACTGAATGCCCTGCTTGACTTTAAAATGCTCGTTGGGTTGCTGCTGTCTAGGAAACCTGTGTGTATAGTGGGGTTTGTGCACAACTGTTGGAGATATCAAAAGATCTTGTCTCTCCTGGACAATGTTTGGAGGGATGTGCAAGGGTACTAATGCATGGTGGCATCTTCCAGGCACTGTCTGTGTTCAAAATTAGAAATCCTCTCTTCTGCAGACTCTTAAAAACTTCATAACTAGTATGGAGAATGAGATAATCTCTTCTGAAGCAGCTGGAATCTTGCTGAAATACGTGCACCACCTGCATGTTTCATTTGAGGTGAGAAAAGGTGACGCATCTATGCCTTGCACTCACCTCCTTCACCTTTTCATTTTACATTCCTCATTAGTAAGTTGCCATCAATACCTGCCCATCCCCTTCTATTTATTAAGAGGACTTCACAGTCTGTGACTGCAAATCAGGGAACAAGATCTTGAGATGCAAACTGCATCTCTTCTCCCTTTAGTTTTTTACTATTTAGATCCAATACAACTTTAACTCACAAACCTCCAAATGCTCTGTAAGCTGGTAAACCACTAGGTAGACAACCAAGCAGCAGACGGGTTCAAGTGGCTATACTTTCAGCTAGTAGCTGACATCACCCTTAGCACTGGAAGCAGTGGGATGTTTGTGTTCAGTGCTCTACAAACCATATTTTTTTTTGTCGGTAAGATCATTTCTTTATGTGACTGGCTGATGTTCCTTCATCAATATGCTAACTGGAAGTTTCCCATTGGATAAAATCAACGCTACCTCCAAGGTACATACATATATCCTTTAATACCAATTACTTTTCCATTTTTTCCTTGCCCTTGCAGTGCCAACAATGACTAATAAATCTGACCACAAGTCAGTGTCAACCTCACTTGAGCTCATTCTTTCCTTCCTTCCCAAAGCTCTCTCCAGAGCACCACTGCAGGATTGCTCCCATCTTCTTAGAGCTCCTTTCTCCAGTTTACTTGAGCTGTGCCAAACAAACCAGACATGCAATTAAGCTGTTTCTTACATCCTCACCTGGCATCTCTGTTCCATGTTCTAAGATACACAGAATGATCATATGTCTATGGTCAGTTTCATCAGACAGATATGTTGTGTGTGAGGAAAATCTAAATGCCGCAAGCCTTTCTGTGTAGCTGTATGATCATGCTGATCCCACAACCCTCTATGTTTTGATAACTTTTATGCTTACAGCCAGGAGATACAGGACATAATCTTGGAGTAACATTACTTATACAGTGTCCAAGTCTACACATCCTCATCTGCACTATGCACATTCTTGAAGTACGTGAGTCACTGCTTTACACGGTGGCCAGGTAAACATGGTTTTTCATTTCCACTTGCCAGTGACATTATCTTTTTGTTCTCAGTACTGTTTTGTCTAACCTTTTAAGTCTAAAAGATTTGTTCTCTGATTATATTTTCATGATTACAGAAATTATTCTTTATTGCTAATTTCATCTGACTTAACTGAGTAAGCCTGCAGGCTCACTGTTTAGCAAAACAACTGACAGAATAATGTATTTCTACTGGAAAAAAAAAAAATTATCTTTATAAAGTCATCTTTATACATCATCCAAAAAAATGTGAGCATGTGTAAAAGTTTAAAAAGTTTTTTGTTCCAGAGCAAAAAAACACTCTATGGAATTGCCAATATTGGGAAAGAGTTAAAAGCAGCCTCAACATTTTTTCAGAAATACAAATCAATGTATAGGATTAGTTTATCTAAGTTCTAAATATCAAAGAATCTGTCACAGAAAACTTGTACTCAAAATAAACACAATCAATTGTTGGCACTATCATACCTTGACAAAATGTAGCATTGATTCTCTTGTATCCTTGAGGGCATTCCATCATAGGGCTGTATCCATGGTATGCTGAAGAAAAAAATTACATTGGTTAAATACTGCTGTTTGGTGCGCTTATTTAGAGAGCCTGACAGCCAAATTATTATGCAACTATATATATAAAAAATATCCTTATATGTATTTATGATGTCTGGTTAAGCATTCCAATTAAAGGTTGTACAGGTAAACTTAATTCCATCTCTTTCCACATGTATACCACTTAATCCTTCAGTTATCCAGTCAAATAAATATTTTTATTCCAAAAGAAGAGATCTTTGAAATCAGGACATTTATCTTTCATCCTAGTTGTTCTCAAATATACAAAAAGATACTTTCCCAAACAAGCTACAAATAGTATGTTGTGAAAAGATAAAGTTGAAGATTCATGATGGAAACTCAATGACTTTAAAGCACAAGCATCTTCAATGTTAAGCCAAATTGTTGGGTACCCTTTTGCCTGCTATGTTGAATTAAAAAAAAGTTTGAAATAGATGCAAATAAACTTTTAAAACAAGACAAAAGGAAGAAAAAGGCAGATTTACAATTAACCTAACAAAGCTGCTGAATTTTAGAAGACTGTGTCACTTATTGGACAATCAGTGCAAACCATTTATGGCATAACAACACTGCAAAATACAGACCAAATTCAATTTTGCCAAAATAGAAAGTGTTCAGTTAACTAGTTTTTTAAATTTTTATTTATTGTTTCTTTCTTCCACTTAAGGTTGCCTTTGAGACTGCAGAAAACTGTTTATTGATTCTTAAACTGTTATAACATCATAAATGAGAGCAGTAACTTCTTTGTACAGTTATGCATTAAAAGCTAACCTTTTGGCAAAGCCCACTATTTTATTAAACATACAAGACTAAACTTTTGGCACTATGATCACAGAAGTGCCTTTAATAAGAGTCAGGAGAGCTTTTCATAATTTGAATGCTGCAGCAGAGATACCTGACATTTGGTCAGATCTGTTTTCCTTTAAAAGTGTTCTGAATGTTCAGAAGGAAAAAAAAAAATCTAAAAAATCAAATGTATTACTTTCCATCTTTATATTGATAAAATATGATAGAACAACTGCGTGAAATAATGTTTTCAATTGGCTTCACTTCACATATAATGCCTGAGTTGCACATTTATCCTGTAGCTTATTTTAAAACTGGTAACTATAAGGGTGAGGGGAAAAAAAAAAAGGGGGGACTGTGGAACATTGTTCTCATTAGTTCTAAAGCTTTTCCTATTCTTTGGAAAAATTGTAGTGATTACCTGAGTAGTCCTTTTTGGAGCGAGAGAATTCTATTCCAAATTGCTGTGAATTATTTAAGATAATTGCTTAATAAGAACATTAAGATTCTCCTTAGAGATTGCTTAAGGTGATAAAATGGTTAAACACAAAAATAGTGCATGTCAAAAATAAAGCAACAATGTTCTTACAGTTTTGAATAGTTTTCCATCTTTACATTGACTAAAACCATTGTTACAATTAAAATTTGAATATTTTCTCTCTCACCATAAAGTGGCAGATACACAGTTATTTTCAAGGCAGCTCAAATCGTTTCACAATGTTACTGTTAAAAATAGTTGAAATTTAAGGTGAGATTTTAAAAAGTACAATGCATTAGTCTTCTCCCCAAAAAATGTCAGTGAAACTCCTGATGTTCATGCTGGCAGAGTCAAGTTCATAATTGCACTGATTATGTCCTAACCTGTCTGTATTTGCTATTTTAGACCTGATTCAATTCATGCTAAAACCAAGCAAGTCTAACTTTTTGTGGGCAGGAATGGTACCCTGCAGTACAGCTTGGTGGAGGAAAACAGAGGGAGAGCAGAGCTCTTCCAGTTGTAGATGGAGACCAGCCCACAAGCTATGCCAGGCTTTTTCCAATGCTACAACACATTTTCCCTTCCAGGTTGACTCAGCTGCTCTAGAAAGTGTAATGGTGGAGTGAGGTCAGAGATTTTAACTTCTCCCTCCTTTCTTGTCCTCCTACTCCCACAATAAAAAGAAAACAGCAGCTTAGTAGCAGCTGTTTTCTTCCTTCTATAAAGAGCAGCAACTTAAGCAGGTTGTAATAGAGTAAGGAGCTTGTCCAGTGATGGCTCCATGTGGGACTTGGATGGAGTCCTACGTTACTTAAGCTTTACTCACTTAGACAACCCGCTTGTAATTATTAACTGTTAGCGAGAAGTCTGAATTAGCAAAACATTCCCCATGTAGCACAGAAATGCACTTTGTCTTAAAAGTCATCTTCTGTAGAAGCCCTCAGAAATGGAGATCTGTTCCAGAATTTCTTCTGTTTTTCAGTAATACTGAATAATTGTAAACTTACAGACATGGAATTGTCTCAGGCCAAGGCACTTGACATTGCAACAAGACAGAAGCCCTGACCAGATGTTACTAAAAATACACAAGTACATCTTTACAAAATGACAAAGCCTTATAATTAAGTCCATAGGAACAAGAACACACAAACTTACATACATCCTTAAATAGTTGACTAAAGACAGAAGAAAAGTGCCTGCTAATAAGACTGAAGTACATGCTTAAATATTTTGCTGAAGTCAGTTTAACACAAGATTACATTAAATGCAACCTGATTACATATTATAAAAATAGGTCAATCTTAAACAAAGTTTATGAAGCATAAAACATTAAAAGCAAAAGGAATTTTGTTTGTTTCCAAAAAGTCTACAATAAAAAGGTAAATTGAAACAATAATACCAATTTACTGAAGTATTAGAACAGGTCAAAATTACATGGGACTTATGTGGGACTAACTGTGACTGCCGAGACACTACCACAGATATCACTCTTACTTACTAAAGTTTTTGCCATCCAATATAATATATATAATACATACTAAAATATGCATTATAAAAATATATAAAAATATATGCACACACTTTTTTTTACCACTGAA
>JANHGN010023423.1:0-12708 GCA_024605025.1 Megaceryle maxima
GACCTTGCCATCCTAGTGGACAATAAGTTAACCATGGAACAGCAATGGGCCCTTGGGGCCAGGAAGGCCAATGATCTGGGGTGCATGGAGTGTGGCCAGCAGGTCGAGGGAGGTTCTACTTCCCCTCTACTCTACACTAGTGAGACCACATCTGGAGTACTGTGTTCAGTTTTGGTCTCCCTGTCTCAAGAGGGACAGGGAAATACTAGAAAGAGTCCAATGGAGGCTATGAGGATGCTGAAGGGACTGGAACATCTCTCTGATGAGGAAAGGCTGAGAGCCCTGGGGATGTTTAGCCTGAAGAAGAGAAGCCTGAGAGGGGATCTTACAAATGTTTACAGATAGATGCAGGGTGAGTGTCAAGTAGAAGGGGCCAGGCTCTTGTCAGTGGTGCCCTGGGATAGGACGAGAGGTAATGGTAGCAAGGTGAAACACAGGAAGTGCCACCTCAACATGAGGAAAAGCTTCTTCACTGTGAGAGTGACAGAGCCTGGAACAGGCTGCCCAGGAAGGTTGTGGAATCCCCTTCTCTGGAGACTTTCCAGACCCACCTGAATCTGTCCCTCTGTGGCCTGCCCTGGGTGATCCTTCTCTGGCAGCGGGGTTGGACTCGATGATCTCCAGAGGTCCCTTCCACCCCTACCATTCTATTATTCTATGCTTAGTCCATGACTACCTTGCATGGAAAATCTAATGGAGAAGACCGACCTTCAATCAAAGTAGGTGTTTACCTTGTTCCCAACCACAGGAAGATCCTGGAGGTCAAGCTGCAGTAGCTTGTAGCTACTTCTACAGCTGCTATGTATATTTTTTTTTTTTTTTTTTTTTTGGTAAAGCCAAAAAACAAGCAGATCAAGTCAGAGCCACACTTCCCTGCAAACGGGGGAGCAGGTGACACTGGGTGGGATGGTTCTGAAGGCAATGCAGGTTTCCCACTTGTCCTCTGTTGCTACATCAGTCAGCGGTGAGGTTTCTTGTGCTGTTTTATGAGCTTTTCTGATCACAAAGCTTCACAAACCATCTGCATTTAGTGCTGCTGGAGTACGGGCTCTTTTGAAGCAAAGTGATGAAAAACACCGTGCTGAAAATCTGGAGCGTGAGAAGTGGCAGCATGTGATACAATGGGGAAAGTTCCTACATGGAGTAAATGGCATCTCAGTGTTTTTGTTTTGAATGTCTCAAATCCAAAACTTGTGTTGTACAAAATTGTGAGGATCTGTGGGTCTTCACTTAGACACATGGCTGACAGGGAACCGCTCAGTCACAGAATAACTGAAACAAGGTATAAAGGGCAAATGTCATCAAGATGATCTCACCTCAGAAACGATATTTTCAATAAAACAGAAGAAAAGCTCTGTGTGGATCTGCTCAGTCTTGAAAGAAGTGGGAGGGTGTGCTGCAACCCTCTCCCAGTTCAGCACCCATCCTGAAGTAATGAAAAGTCCTTGGCACCTGCTGCTGGTGCTTGGACATCATCTGCTTATAATCTGACCTTGGGGAAGGCAGATCCCCTTCTTCTGCCCCAGCTAGTCTGTTTGCAAGCTCTCCATCATATTGGTAAATTATTTTGGGCTCAGGAGCTGAGAAAACTCCTGTCAGCAGTGTTAGATTGCTGGAAGCTGTCACCAGTCCACAAGAGGCTGTGAATTACAAACCAGGTTCCTCACCCCATCAGTGTCTTACTGAATTTCTATTTCTTAATTGTTTCTTTGCTCTTCAAAAGCAGCTTTGTTAACAACATCACTTTCAGATGGAATTAGAGTTTTAATTGACAGACAGCTACTTAGTGGTTTCTACTATTTGGTACAAACCTCCCAATTAGCCATTTGTTCCCTGACGTTTCAGTGATTATAACAGGGAGAGAAATGTTGATTTCCTGATGACTAGCAATTGATTAATGAAGCCTTGCTTTTCAACAAGGGCTTGATGGGAATAGGGAAATATTTATTGTCTTCATGAAATTAAGGTAAAAATGCTAAATCTTTAAGCTGCAAGGGTGTTTCAGCAATTTATTTTGCAGCTCTTGACTTGTCCAATGTGTTGCATTCAGGAGACAAATAAATCACAGCTGGACATATTTTGGTACACACGAGGCATTTTGAAAATTGAGTTGTAAGTGGAAGCATCAAGGGTTAGACATCGAAGTGTCATTCTTGTTCAGGAGACAAAAATTCTAGCTGTTATTTCTTGCTAAAGCATCTGCAGAATGATCTCTGTGCTGTGTCACGGTGACCCGTATGCTGACCCATGCTGCCACTTACTTTCTATGTGGTCCTTTCTCTGGGTCTGCTGCCATCAAATCATGTTCAGGGACTGCAACTGCCCATGGTGGGCTTCTTCCTGATGGTTATTTGTAGGATTATACCCTAAAAGAGAAGTAAATTTCTTCTCTTTTAGCACAAGGCGCTGGGGGGTAAGAAAACCATGATGGACTGGCACTGGCACACAGTAAGATTTCACCACCAGGAGCTTGTCTGTGTGTCTGTGCTCATGGTGATGAGTTTGTCTAGAGGTTGGTCTGTGCTTACAGAGCACCAACCACAGTGTCAGCCCTGTAACAAAAGCGGCTGTTGAATCAGGGTGGGAATAAGGAGCCTGGCCACAATTTAAGGACTGCATGTTACAAAACCTCACTCAAGCTCTTTGTTGATAGATACTGGTCTGGAGGTATTGATTTCATCCCTCCATGATCAAACCCATTGAGGAAAAAGGTTTAATTTTTATAGCCATTTTTCCAGCTGTAGCTGAAACTTCAGCTCTAAGGGTGAGATTTATGGCACTTTTGGAAGCTTGTCAAATCATTTGCTTCTCTTAGTACCTTCATTGCCCCACTGCCATTTTTATGACAAACAAATCTGCAAGTCACAGATGGAGAAAGACCAGAAATTAGAATAATCCAAAGAACCTGATTTCAACCCACATAGATTCAGATGGGAAGCTGGAATGAGAGCCCAGGGGCTTTCTAAAAAATGCATTTATCCCTGACAATTTGGGGCCAGAGCAAAATTGTCGCTGACAAGGGGGATGAGGCTCATAACCTTTTTCTGACAATGAAAAGGAGAAATGAGCAGGACAAGAAAAGCAAAAGACACAACAGAGAATTGGGTCATATGCTGATGCACTTCTTTGGCCGTTTGAGACTAAAAGCCCAAATCTAGTCCTTGGTGAGCTTTTAATGTACTCCTTGGTCAGTATAAGGCCTGATCAGCCACCCCATGAATAGTAAAATTTGCCAGAAAACCTCCAGTGGTCCTTGTGCTTTATTTATTATTTCAGGTGACTTTCAATTGAAAGTTTTTTAAGACTCAGATTCAGATTTATGTATGGAGAAGCCCTTAGATATTTATCCCATGATGAATTAACTCTGAACAACCTTATTTGTCATCTGGAAAATGCAACTTTGAAAATATTTCTTTTCAGGACTGTGGAAAAGCCAATCAGGCTAAAGACACGTTCACTACAATTCTGTCTGCACCACTTCTTATGCAGCCACCCAAAATCCTTTATTTTAATATTAAACTGATCTTTCTGGTCTGTCAAGATTCAGCTTTCAGTTCTGAGTGGATTTGTTTACTGTATCCGAGTTTTAAGTTCAGGAGGAAGTGGTATATTAAAAGCAAATGTGATACCCTTTACTACACCATTGGAATGAAAGGAGATTCACAAAAACCTGTATTGCTTTGTATATACTGCATTTATTGTGTTTTCTAAACTAATCAAAAAGAAATAAAACAGAGAGTCAGCTGCAGCCTCCTCTATTTATTTGTATGAATGTCACTTCCTGAATGTAGCTTTTTCTATCCCTTCTCTTGCTTGGTCTGGCTTAAGATACAATGTGTTTTGACTGAATCATGAAAGATTAAAAAAAAAAGGTGATTAGAGATGGAGAAGAAAACAAAGCTCACTTCTGAGGAGGCTCAGATCTTAAGTGTACTTCTGACCTTGGGGGGGGCGGGGGGGAACCCTAATTTCAGGATCAAAATTTAAGTTTTGTCTCTAGCTAAGATACACGAAGGACATTTGTATTTTAAAGCAATTTAAACGTGTTCATATAAAGTGCTTGTTATTCTTTATGGTTTATTTATGGTTTGGTAATCCTTTCAGTATAAAAACTGCAATCCCATCTTCAACCAAAGTCTACCAGGTTTTAGTAGCTTGGAGGTCTTGCTCCAGCCTAGCAGTGGCACAGATCCTTCTGGCCCATCCTACCTTACCACCTGTATTTACCCTTGCCCAGTGCTCTCTTACCTGGCCAGTCTCACTCAGCATCACCCTACCCCCAGGGTATTTAATCCTTCTGCATGGGTAGAAGATTATCTGTTTCTGTGGTTTCAAGAGCTCTGTTTTTTTTGGGGTGATGCTGCACAATCGGTAAGTGTGGTCAAGCTGTTCTAAGGTGATTCTTTTTCTTGCTGCCTGAGAATAGTTACACCACCTTAAAGCAGCCCAGATTTCTAGGCAGTGCTGTGCAATTTAGGAGGCAGCTACTTGTGAGGCACCCCTTAGGGCTTTGCTGTCAAGGATCCTTCCTCTGTGCCTTGGGGTGTTTGAATGAGCTCCTGTCTCTGGGTAATCTGTGGCTGATTTTTTTATAGTGTAAATTTTGAAGTGTCATTTGAAATGC
The DNA here is from genome assembly GCA_024605025.1 of Megaceryle maxima. Lineage (NCBI taxonomy): Eukaryota > Metazoa > Chordata > Aves > Coraciiformes > Cerylidae > Megaceryle > Megaceryle maxima. The sequence goes on from JANHGN010023423.1 coordinate 4,625, forward strand.
TTAAACTGAACTCTAGCTTGGTGATGTTCAAAACTTTCTGGGTTGCCATCAAGGGAAAAGCTTGGAAAACAGCAGTACTCAGGTAAGTGGCTAATGGTCACCCCTGATTTTTGTTGCAGGAGAACAAAGGATAACGTTGCTATAGGCTTATGATCTTGAGGAATAACTCCTCCTGCCAAATGCTGAGGGTATGAGCTTCCTGAAGGCCAAAGAATTTATCAATACCACTTCTGATTTCACAGTAGGACTTAGAGATTTCTGGTTTTATCTTTCTTTGGTCCAAGACTTCCTCTGCTTCTAACCATGTTAGCCTTCATAAATGTGCTGACAGTGCCAGATTGGTTACAAGGAGATGCTGCTACTAACAGGCACATTAATACTGATTTCAGCTGTAACAATCAACTCACAAGCCTGGGTTTGAGGTAGCAGTTGCCTATCCACAAATGCTGGTTGATTTTGAGATAAGTGAGGGATTTTTTTTCAAGTGTTAATTAAGCTTTCTTCCCCAGGTCACTGGGGAAATGCTTGCTGTCTGTTTTAACTTGGCTTTTTCTCTCCTTACCAAGACAGAAATCAAACATTAAGAAATTAAAAAATAGGGGAAGAAAGACACAATAAGCAATCAAATGCTTTCCCAGACAGGAGTGGCTGACTCTAAGGGAAACTGAGAAAACAGAAGCAGCTTCCTTTCTAGATTAAAGGTGAAGCTAAGAAGACCTTGTTAGCATATTTTAATGATACTCTGCCCTTTTGGCTGAGGGATGGTGCCTGCCACGTGTTTCTCGTGCAGCTTGTTGGGAAGGGGATTGGCTTTAACTTGTCTGTGCTGCTGTAGGCAATCTGCCTGCAAATGAAGACTTGCTGTGCCCCAGTGGTGGGAACTGTAAGCCTCTGAAAATTTGCTAATGTAATCACAGTAGTGTCTGATCAGGCTTCAGTAAATGAGCAGTGACAAACCAAGGTCTGAGTAAGCAGAAAGTCCCTGGATTTGAGACTGAATCCAAACTTTCCTAGAGCTTTGGCTTGCTCTTGCCCTGACAGAGCAGCTGTGAAGTTTAAGAGTGCTGATAGCTCTTTGAAGATGACTGATGTTCTCAGCCCCTGGTGCTCACCTCAGGCGAGACATCCTGAAATTTGTTTATATTTATCCGATAATGTTTTCTTTTTACTTGCTCTGAAGATTCTTACAGTAATTTAGTGTAGAACTAATTGTTATGGCTTCCTGCTCGATACTCTGGAGAGCTATTAAGTAGCAGCCATGGGAGATGAGGGGTGGTTATTCCCTATTGTTCTAGGGGAGTTGCTTGAAAGCAATTTGCTTTATTTAGTGCTAGCAGGGCAGTTTACATAAATTTAAATCTTTAAATATGCTTAAGACTCTATTTCAAAGTAAAAATCCACAACTGTGACGACAACCTATGCATTGCTCTTTGGCAAGGCAAGATAGCAAGATTTTACAAGCCAGCCCTTCCTTGATCGCCATCGCAGCAAGGGTATCCTACAGGAGAGTTTGGAAGTGTTGGCCCTCCAGAATAGACAGCTTCACTACTGGCACTGCAAATGAAGGCTTTCTGCTGTCTAAGCACCTGATCAAAGGCTTCTTGTCAGGACAGATTAGTAGCTATGCAAAAAGCAAAAAACCAATAATAATAATTAAAAAAAAAAAAAACACCTTCATGCTTGAGGCAAGTTGATAAATGATGTGAGTTGTTTTTTCTGGATCATCCATCAGTTTTTTCTGATCATACTGACGCAGAGGACAGATGGGTTGTTTGTCCTGGTTTGTATAAGGTGAGTCAAGAAAATGTTCATGTGTGGATGCTGGTCTTGGTTCTCAAATGAAGCTCCAGTCTTAGAAAAAGGTAGTAAATTAACACTAACAATCTATCCATGTTCAGGCACCAGCCTTCAGGGATCTGCAAACAAACTCAGCTGAAGTCGGGTGTAGATGTTGTGTATGTTTGAGCACTAATCTGCCCTAGCTTGGGCACTGGTTGTAGAATCAGGTACTTGAGCATATACTGTTCAAAATGTGAGTACAAATAGTATTTTTCTCATGACAGTCTATGTCATATTTGGCACCTGCAATAACAGTTGAAGACTCTTATAAATACACCCATTCATAAGGCAGACTATATTTAGTTCATGGCTTGCTTCAACTGACTTACAGCAGATGTCTTTATTTGACATGGCCTTCAGGAAGGATTTCTTTAATTCATTTTAAAATATCGAAGTGCAAAATTGATCTTTTCTGCCTGTTTCTGCTAATTCTTAGCAAACAGATGCTTCTTCCCCCAGGTAAGGTCTTTATATACTTAGCTCAATGACATGTGGAGTAACAGAAACTCCTCAGTCAGCAGTCAAAGGGATAAGGTTTTAGACAGGACTGTTTCCTAGCTAATTAGGTAAGGAATGAATTCATTTCATTGAGGTGAACAGGAAGCATTCAGCTGTGATGTTTATCTCAAGTAGTGCTGGGTATCTGGATGCTCTTAAGGGGCTCAGTTGTTTTCTGTCCCCTATCTACCAGCTGAGGTCAAATGCAGTATGTCGTCTAAATCCAAGCTAATTCATTATTGGACCACTTCTTTCAAGGTTATTTGTGCAACTGCAGCTTTTCTCCTTGTCAAAATAGGAAGTGCTATGCTGGTTTGAGCATTCTGGAGTCTCAAAGCATGTAACTTCAGAAATAACTCCAGGGGAAGCATAGTCCTGGATCACAGCAAGGGATTCAGCAATGTTTACTCTTCTGGAAAAACCTGTTGCCACTGAAAACAGGACAGGTAATGTAAACCAGTCCAGTATAGTAACTGTATTTGTCTGAGCTGTATGTCTAATTACAAACAGAGATTAAACATCTAATCCTTAGATTATGCTAAGGTAAAAATTAAGCTTTCAAAGTCCCAGACTCTCTAGTCCAAACACTGACTGCTTCACACTTCCCTACACATTATGAGCACTCGGATCTCTAGTGAAAAGCTTAATCTTGTCCATCAGAAACTTGAAATAACGCCAGCATGCCCTGGACTGAAGCAGGGTGTTATGTGGGCTTAAGTGTTGACATAGAAATAAGTATTTGATGGAATAAATCCATACTGCCAGAATGCAATATGGATTTGTTTTGTTTCTGGATGGATTTGATCTTCCTTTCTGCAAGAACTGAGTGGCATATATAAGCAGCAGGAAAATACTAGACAGCAGGCTAGTTCTTCTAGGAAAGGGAAAGAAGGAAAGTCAACTTATGTATTTTAATTGCAGTTCTGAAAGATGATTCTTGGTGAAAAAATCTAACTCGCAAGGCTTTTAGAAGTAGTGCTTTGCACTTCCTAGAAATCTAGCTTTGAGGGAGTGCTAGAATTGGTCATCCAAACCCTCTTACTCCTGAGAATTTGGGGTATGGGCATGTAAGGCAAATCCTCTAGGACATAAGGACCATGGTGGTAAAGCCCATACCCCTGTGACAGCTAGTAGATTATTCATAACGTAAACTGTGGGGACTTGCTATTTTTTGTTTCTGCTACTGTTTTAGCAACAGCAAAGCCCTGAAGTATGGACAGAGACCTGACTGCACAATTCAGTTATGGCTCATGTAACCTGGGAGTGTTCAGGAGACAAAAGGAATAGGTGCAGCAGAATTGCATTCCCTTGCAATGGGGAAGGGAAGAGATTGTTAAAAATTAGTTTTCTTTGTCTTGTGTAACTACAATAGAAATGTTCAAGCTGCAGAACCATAAAAGGAAATGAATTTAATTGACTATGTGAGAATTTATGATGAGATTTCTAGCTAATGGCCTTTGACAGATGGAAGGGTAGAAATGCAACTATTTTCAAAGAAACAATGAAATGAGGTTTTTTTTTTTTGTTTTTTGTTTTTTTTTTTAATGATAAACCTTGTCATACAAGCTATCTACTTGTTTTGCAAAAGAAGCAGTTTCTGACTGAGCAGGAGGGGGGAGCTGGGAAGGTCAGTGGAGCAAACTTCAGAGGAAGGTAACTGGGGGTGAACAACCTCAATTTGGTATAGTAAAATTATTGTTCTTCCCCCAGAATTATCAATGTCTATGTAAATATGCAGTACACTAAGTACATAGAGTAGTCCCAACTTAACTAAACTTCACAGTAGTGCTGCAAGCATAAAAATCACATGTCTTGATGACTTTAGCTATACCAGAATAAACCCACACGCTACTTTGCTGCTACTCATCGAGTAGGGTCCAAACCAAAATGAGCTGTTCGCAGTAGGAGAAAACTAGAGTTAGTCTGGAGTGGGAGGCTGAGTGCTGGTGGGCAAGAAAACAGAAGAGAAAGTACAGGGTGTTTAACACATCACTTCAAGACTTTCAACATCAGATTTTCCTAGAACTATTCCTATAACATTATTTGCCACTAGATTGATCTGTCTGATGCAGGGGAAATAAAAGCCCTCAAAAGGAACTGTGAGGAGCAGGAAAAAATTATATATAGTGATAAAGGAAAATGGTGCTTCTGGGAGTCAGCTCTTAGAAGAAATGCCAGAAAAGACTGTTATAAGCCTCAGCAACAAGAGATTAACAACAAAGGCCATTACATTAACAGGCAAAAAACAACAACAAAAAAAAATGGTGCTGAACAAGTAAGATTAGTGAAAGATTTGGTTTTGTACCTCTGAAGTGAGAAGTGATTTTGCAATTGTTTTCCAGTGGGTGCTGACTTGGACACTAATGTTCTGCCACCTCTTGGAGAGTTATCAACAAAGCCATGCATGGGCTGGATCACTATTACCCTCTGAGTCTTTGCATAGAGCACAGCAGCATGGTAAGTGTGTTACGGGTGACCTGAGCCTGATAGATCTTCAGATCCAGGACATAATTTATAGGAAAATAAAAAACCCCAAACTTTTTTGAGCCATGAGATGAGTAAAAATTCCTGAGTCTGTTGCTAAATATAGCTCTGGTTCTGAAAGCAGAATTTGATCTATGGATGCATACTGAGGTAGGAAACTGCCAGGCTGAATTTAGAACAATGTAACAAGGTAAAAGTCATCAGCGTGCATATGGAATGGCAGGAAAGGAGGATGAAGGCAGAAACTAGACTGCTGTGAATTTTAAGCAAGTAGGACTCAACCATGAGCTCAGCTAAAGCTGAAAGCCTGAGGCAATGCTTTTGCTTCAGCAAGGTGGCAGAGGCCACGGAAGCATCTGAATTTCATCAGTATAAAACATCTGTTGCTCTTTCCTTACCCTAGGGTATAACAATTTTAACTGCTGGAATGCTACATCCTGTGTTTCACTGGAGCTGTGCTTAATTCAGGCTGTGTGAAGTGGTGTAAACCTGGCCCAAGGGCCCGATCTGGAGCTTGTGGATTTTGGTGCAGTGTCAATACTGATGCTGTATCAGCTGAACTAGTTTCCCGAATGTTGCTCTCTGCAAAACCACTGCAGCATTTGCCAATGCTGGTCCTAAACACCCTAATTACAACAAATTTTGAGGCTGTTACAGTGTCCTAATAAAGAGGAACGCTTTTTATAGGTGTCGTAAAGAAAATTGGTGACACAGATAGGGACAAATACTGCTTTTCTTCTTTTATTTTTTTTTTTACTCAGCAAACCAGGGAACTTTTAAAGTACAAAGAAGACCAAATATTTGTTAGAGCAAGAAAAATATCAACAAACATTGAACATAACCATAACAAAACCAAGTCTTAAAGACACTAGTTTAATGCTGACATAAGCGACTGTGTTGAGACTGAAATTGAAAAGGAATAAAACTTGAAACTGTGTTGCTTGATGACAGAATGATTTGTTTTTCCTTTTTGCTCAACAGTGGAGTCCATCCTGAAGACTTTGAGATCTGTGAAGCTGGAAGACTTGGTGCTAGAAATCCCATTACTCTTTTTTAAAGAATTATTTTTTTATTTTTTTTAATATTTGGTGTATGGTCATTAAATGTGTAATTGTGCTAATATGGCAGATATCCACCAAATAATTTTTACTGGATCTGGAAACATAATTGCTACTGAAATAGAAAGGATTGAAACCCACTAGAAGTTTTCAAAGTCCTGCTAAGGCAGAAATGCGCGTTCTGTCTCTTTATTCTCACAATGACTGCATATCCATTGAAGTCAGATGAAACAACCAGCATTACTCAACACTTGAAAGAGTGAGTGGTATTTATGCTGCAGTTGAATTGTTCTGAAGAAACCACTAGAATTTCAAATTCTTGGCTGTTTTCCTGCAAACCAATACTGTCCCAACTTTTGCAGGCTTAATAAAAACTGGTGTCCTTTTACACGGAAACGCGAGTGAGAAGCATCGGGTGTCCTCATTTTGTAAAGAAGTAAAGCTGATATTCCAGAGACTTTATAAAGCCTGTATTTTTCAGATGTATAGTTCCCCTGATAAAGGAGTGTTCACACAGGCTTAAAGAAAAGCCATAAGCAAAGGTTATTTGTGACCTAGATTTTTCTTTGATACCTCTCCCCTTAGCTGCTTGTGGACAGGCCAAAAGCCACCAGCCCTTTTAGCATTATTAATGTCTGCAAAAGGAAGAGGAGAAATGACTGATAAATGACTTTCCTCCTCACCCTTTCTGGCAGTTTCCCCAGTGCACTCTCAGGCTCACAGCAGTGACTCCTGTATCCCAATGCGTATGCTGAACAATGTTGTACTTCAGGGAAAGAAAGTGGGACTTGAGGGACTGATGCTCAGCAGCCACGGATGGGGAAGCTCTAATGAGGGACCCTGATTTATGGTACCTGCAGCTATTGGAAATCCAGCAGCACCAAAATCGGCATCAGAGCAATTTATACCAGTCTGGGATTTGCTGTTTTTTCCTTTTGTTCGGAACTGGGTGCTCTGAAGTTGGTGGTGCTATACAGATGTTTACAAATTACTTCTTTAAGAATCACAGACTGGTTTTAGTCCCATGGTTATATGTAGAATTAGGAGGATAAAAAGTATATAAATATAGAGAAGAGATCTAGAAAATATGAACTTTAGGTTTTCTTAGAAGGCCTATAGATTCTTTTGTTACACCTAACCTGAAGAACTAATTTGTAAATAAATTATACCAAAATCCCATACACAGGTCAACAGGTCATTTAAAAGCATATATATATATAAAGGTTTTTTGTTTTTTTTTTCTCCTGTGTAGAAATTGGTGCAAAGATTTTTACACTTTTTATGTTCTTTATAAAAAGCTAGTGTAAGTCTCCAGTGCTTAGCAGTGCCAGAACACTGTCCCTTCTTATTAGAGCCATAAAACTTCACCCACCTAAACTTAATTGCTTATTGAAGCAGTTGAATACATCGACCTTAAGGCAAATTATTTCCCAATGTTTTACTTTTACTGTAACATTTTGTTATAGAAGAGTGGGTGGTATCTGTCACCAGCCATGCCCTAATGCATTTATCTTATTTGTTCCTCTCATTTTTGATTCTGTGCAGAATTCAGAGACCTGGGAGTAGGGGGTAAGATGGGATGAGCCACCCCAGCCACAGGATCTCAAAATCCAGTGCAATGGATAATGTAATTGCTTTTGTCACTGCTTTTAAAGCCATTAGATGAAATTCTTAATAAATATCTTACCTGGGCTGGATTTCACTCCACCTCCCAGTGCTCCCGGGAGTTGCAGCCGATTCGTGACACCCCACAGGGGCTGCCTGAAGCGCCTCTCACCCCGCTGCTCACGGGGCTCTTTTCACACTCAGCACTCGCACTTTAGGCCGCCCTTCACCGTGACCGAACTGCGCCCCCCCAGAGCTGTCACTGGCGGCGCTGTGCTGCGCCGTGTTGCGCCGCAGCCTGCGACGGCCCCAGCCTCGCCCCACGGTGTCCCGGCGGAACTGCCCATGCGTGGAGCGCCAGTGAGTTGGGAAGCGGTGCTGTGGGTGCAGACTTGGGCTTGGCAGAGCTTCTCGGGAGCTCGCGGGTGAGCGGGACAGCCCTGAGCTGCCCTCTTTGTCACTTCGCTCTGCCTCCAGGACTCCAGTGCTTTTGGTTTGCGGTTTTGTTTGTTTGTTTTAACAAAATAGTGTTATCTTGAGTATCTGATTCCAGGCAGGGTGATAGTTAAGAAAAAACCTCTCTTCGGCGGGCCCCTGGGC
>JANHGN010023423.1:12808-44315 GCA_024605025.1 Megaceryle maxima
AATAGTGTTATCTTGAGTATCTGATTCCAGGCAGGGTGATAGTTAAGAAAAAACCTCTCTTCGGCGGGCCCCTGGGCTCTGTGTGGCCCACCCTGGCAAGGCTGCTCAATTTAGAACTGTCCCCATTTAGAGGGCACTGGTTACTGGAGCTGTTAAAATCGCTTTAGACTGCCTTAAATAAGCCCTTAATTAAATAGCGCCTTTAATTAGATGGACAGAAAGGCAAACTTTTCATTGTAAGCTCCAGGTTGGTAATTTATTGAGAGGTGGCTGCAGACAGATAAAATACGTAAGAAGGTACAGAAGATGTTCTGCTGATCAACCTCTCTGGATTCATTTCCCTTTGCAGGGGAAATGGGTCTGTAATTTTGGGACAAGTTACAGTGTGCCTGTTGAGTGTTTTGCGTGGTTTAGGAACTGCAGTAATCCAAGGCCAGAACTTCAGCTGCTATAAATTAACTCCTCTACGTTGGGACTCACTGATTTCAACAGCCCCTCCCTCCCCCCTGGGATTAATAAAAAACTATTTAAAGCTTTAATTCTGCCTTAATTTCCAAACAAGGAAATAAGAGAGGGGAGGAATACTGTCCTAATTTGCTTGACCTGACTGCCTTTTAGTGATATCTCGGGTCAGCTTTGAAGAACCAATCTTTTCCCTGAATGTTCTTTCTGACAGAAAAGGCTTAAAGATGGAAAGCAGCCCCTATCCTTACTGCTTTGATGTAATTACTTTGATTATATTACTGGTTGCCTAGAGGCAGAAGAATAAACCATAGTCTCTTCAATGGCCCGGCATCAGTCCAACCTCACTGGGTTTCTCTTTGTTCTGCAGTATCTTCAGAGCCGGCTTTGCCCCTGCAGATGCTACTGGAGAGTGCTGACTGGCTAACAGACCGGATACAGAGAGGTGAAAAGGGGAAAAGCACCCTTCCAGTCTTCACACTGCCAGTCTGCAGCTGGAATGTAAGTGTCTGCTCTTTCCCTGGCTGTTGTGGGTTGCAACACAATGATGTTTTTAGAAACCCTCTGTCTATTGAATTTATTTACTCTCCCTGTTGCAGCGAATTCCTGGAGGGGGGGTTTGAGACGTGCTTATTAGGAGTATTCTGGTCCTGAGAGGGATATGTATCAGTTGTCTAAAATAGAGTAATGAAATAATTCTGCAGGTGTCATCTTGTGCAGAACAGCGCTTAGCAAGTGTCTGGCCTGAGGGGTACCGGGGAAGAACAGGGATGCAGACGCAGTAGGTTTTGCTTTGGTGCTGTAATTAGGTACAGGAAGGAAGATGAGTGAAAGCCCATTGTTATTCTCTCAGAGCACAGCTTTGCTGAGGCAGCACAGCCTATGCTTCTGACTCAGTGGTGTCTGCTGAGTAGAGAGAGGACTTCTGTCCGAACAGAGCTGCTTGACTCTGATCAGAGCAAACACAAGCATTTCTGGGGCTGCTCAGCAGGCAGCTGCCACCTCTTCTTCTTCGCCTCTTGCTTTGCCTTTGTGTTACAGCTTAGGGTCAGGGCGGCCCCTTAGACCTATAACAGATGCTCTCTGTTAACCCCCCTCCCTCCTCAAATGTGGAAGAGAAAGGGAATAAGGGAGAGACAGCGATTAGAAAAGGAAACTGTAACAGCTTTAATGAAAATAAAGTAATAATAATAAAAATGGAATATATACAAATACATACAAAACCAGTATTGAACCCAACCTCCGATGGTAATTACTGGCTGTGAAAAGAGGCTGCTGACTTAAGAAAGTACAGTTAGTTAGAAGAACTCAGCTGAAAAGTAAAATCACTGAACAGAATTAGTTCTGTTATCACTCAAACCAGGACACTTTGGACAGCTTGACATTTAATTTTATGAAGCAGCAGTGAGGGAGGGAGGGAGGTCACCAGACAGTGCTGACTTGTTTCTGTTAATCTGTTGAGTTTCCAAAGGCATCTGAAATAGAAACATCAAAATTAGCAGGTCCTCAATCACGTACTGTGTGTAGGTCAGTGAAAACTGTCAACACTTTTGCACCACGCCCTGTTTGGGTCAGCAAGAGGTATCTTTGCAATAATGCAACAGTCCATATCTCACTGCTACCCTGAGCTGGCTGGCTGCCTGCGTGGCTGTGTGTCTGTCAGGAGAGCAAAAGCAGGTTAAGCTATGGAGGGTGAAGCTGTGAAAGGGAGCAGCTGTGCCATTGTGAGCTGTAGGATCTGTGACTTTAGATTCCTCTTGTGCAGAGGACGCTTTCAATGTTGGCATGTCTCGCAGGTTAGCATATCATCTCCCTTGTTAGAAAGATTTGTTACCTGACATTTAAAGTGTCATTTGGGGGCCACTGGCACTTTGAAAGTAGTTGTCTTGATGCTGGGAAGTAATCCACAACAGGTGTAATTGGTCCACTGGTGTACAGAGCAACAACAATTTGTACTGAGTATTTTCCTCATAGCTCCTGTGTTTTTTCTCAAGTGTTACCTGAACTTGTAGTTAACAAGCTGTCATCATAGGCTCGAAGACTGGAGTAATAGTAAAATGGGGTGATGTGATGTATTTTCTCAGAATATTTTTTCCTTCTGGTTCCTGTGGCAGGAATTCTTGCCTGTTCATCTTGGAGCAGCAACACAGAGAGGCTTGCTCAGACTTCAGTGTGAAATTCATTTATTTTGTCTTATAATTAGCTGTATCTGTGGGGTTGATTATTCTCACACCTACTGTACAAACTAGGAGTCATACACTGAGCTGCTGCAATTTAAATATGAGATCTGAATGCATCACATTTCAGCAGAGGGTAAGCCCAACTGAATGTCAAGTGTCTTTGACTTCTAGCTGTTGAAACAGAGAGGCTGTACATTCCTTAATAGGACTGGACAAGGCTTTATAAGGCTGGTTATTGGAATGATCTGAAATTGCATCTGCTCCAGGGAATTGCAGAACAGGTTATGATACAGCAATAATACCTCTTCACCAGCAGTCTGAAAGCACTCTGTGAATATTCATTATGCCTCTTGTGTGATAGGTGAGAATAATTGTGTTTCAAAAAGGGAAAACCAGCAAACAGAGTGGTTATATGACAAAGGTGGGGTTGCCCCACAATGAACCCCAATCTCTTGATGTAATCCTCTGTTCTGAAGAATCTACACAATGCAGGGTAATGGTTGTTTTGTCTCCTTGGGGCACGCTTTAGACATTTTAGATATTTTGTAGGCTGTGGTGCAGGACCATCTTCACTGTGTTTACTACTGGTTTTATGTGGGTGTACTTTGTGAAAAGGGTTTGGTCTAAATCAAAACTGAGAAGGGAACTTGGCTGGTTGTATTTATTGTGGTTACTATCCCGAACGTAAAATTGACCGCTATATGTTTTAAGTAGTGTAGTCATATTGCTGTGCTGTATTTTGGTCTCTGTTTAGGTATTGTATTTTGAGTGCATAAGCAACAGCCTTTAGAATGATTTTCTCACTAGCGCACAGAATATTTTGTCTACCAAGAAAGATTAACTTGGACTTGCTAGCAGGTATTTCTTTGCGCAAAAAGTTTTAGCCATGTGCGATACTGAACAGGGACTTTGGCCTCTGACTTGGCAATGAGATGCTTTCCATTGGGATAGAGTGGTAACAATGGATATCAGCAACTCTGCCGTGTGTCTGCAGAACTTTTTACTTGTGTTTATGGTGGGGAGGGATCTTTTGAGATGAAAGACACAGAGGAGGAAAACAGGGAAGAGAGTTTGGCCTACAAAATGATGGTGGAAAAAATTCTGTGGTAAGACTTTCACAGAGGCAGCCCTTTCCCTGAAGGGGCTGGAAGAACATGAGGTAGCAGAATAGTCTTTTCTTAAATTGCTTTGCTCTTCTAATACCTTTGAGAAGATCAGGAGAAGACTGTGTTAGTACTGGTAAAAGAAGCTGAGGAAATAACCTGAGATGTGAAGCACAAACTCAGATTGTTGGTGCTGCATGTGTGTTGTTCTGAAGTGATCTGAGCCACCAGAATACCAGAACCAGAAATAATTTGGAAGAAAGGCTAAAACAAGATTACAGGAATTATGTGATTTGGGAAAGTGACCAAAACACCAAATTTTTCTGAAGAGTGAGGTGGGGGAGAATCTTAGGAAGAAAACTGTTCTTTCTGTTAGAGCTGAAGGTGGTGTATTTACTACCACAGAAGTCTTGGGTTTATTCTGTGTGGTGTTCGGCCACTGATAAGGAAGAGTCTGAGTAAAACCCAACGCAATGTTATTGACCAGGCATGTTTTAATGACTTATTTCCAGCAGTGTTTAATAGGCACAGGTTACACCAGCTGCTCCCAACCAATATGTCTCTTTGGGGAAAATCCTCAGCTGGTGCAGAGTAAGAACCATCTCCTCCAAGGAAGCAATGCTGGATTTCAATAGCTTACAGCCAATGAACCTGTTCTTGGGCCATCCTCAAAAATGGGGAGTATCTGTCTACTTTAATCAATGTCCTCTCAGCTTCTCCCTGCTTCTGCAGGGGAGCAGAAATTTAATACTGTTTAGTATCGGCTATAGACTGTAGCTGTCATGTCTATGCTGCATTTCTATGCTGGTCAGCAGATATTGGACAAGATACAAAGGTGTCTGTCCCTTGCTTCTTTTTCATCTACTCCTTGTCACAAATGAGTCCTCAGCACAGAAGTTCAGACAGGAGCTGTGCTGCTCTTCATTCCGCTTGTTCATCTCTGGTGGCGGGACGTTAATTTAGGTAACCAGGAGAATAAATACAGACTCATGGACATGTCTGAACTACTCTGGCACTGGAAACACACTGGCTGCTGCCAGCACCGTTCTTGCAGTTCTTCTTGGTGTGTTCCCAGTTTGCAGGGTACAAAATTCAGCAGGTACAAGAGACTTACTGTGGTGTGGGGACTGTTCATGGAGCAGGCAGGAATCTGAGCACCCAACACCCTTGTGCCATGCATCATCTCCCCGAGCTGAAATGGCTCATTGGCCCTATGCTTGTACTTGGTTCGGGTAAAGTGGCTGAGAGGCAGCTGTAGAGAAGAGATGACAAGCCTGTAGAGGTATGGAGAGAAAGAAAAGGACATTAGTGAGAACTAATAAAGCTTTCTGAGAAATGGATTTAACTCCTACCATACCACTTTTGTTCCTCTAAGTCTTCATAAAGTATCCATTTTCTGGCAGTATTCATGTCACTGTTCCCCAGGGATAAATGCCAAATTTCCCTCATGTGCCTTGTCCATCAGGTGACTGGAGTCTTTGCACAGAACTGCAGTCTAGTAATGAGGGATAGCTTTTTTTTCCCCAACATTATCAGGAACTGGGATTTTAGGCTACAAAGCAAATATCTGGAGTACATCAGATCTCTTGAACATGTAGCACTGAAATTAAGCATTAGGTTTCAGCTCTGCTGGAAACATAATTTGTGATCCTGAGTAACTGAAAACCAGATTTATAAAACTGTCCTGGAGAGGTTTCTCTTTTCCATGGATTTCAGTGAAGTTCTGGTGCCTGTAGAGTTCTAAATTTCAGAGCCACAAACTCTTCAGTTATCAAGCTTGAGAGATCAGAGGCAGTTCAGAGCCAAAGTTTTATGGCTCTTAATCTGTGGAATGGACCTCATCATCTTCCATCCTCCCAGCCATCACACCTCTGATTCTCTGACCCGTTTAGCCTGTCTGTTCTTTGGGAGAGCAATTGTTTCTATTGATGGAAGGGTCCTTTCCCAGCAGTTTAGCAGTGAAAAAGGCTGTATTGCAATGAGAATTGAGTTTCCAGGGCTCTACAGTGTCCGTGTAATGTGGATACTGGCTGGTCCTTTGGTGTAGTAGGAGCACTTGAAAGCGTGGCAACAAAAATATGCTCATGTGGAAAAGTGTCCCATCAGTGCAATCAGAAGGTTAGTTTTTAATGCCATGGATGGAAACAATCTTTGGGTAAATGGGAGTTTTTAAAGAGGAGCTGTGTGGGTCTGGGCTATCACTGTTATGTAACAATGTATTGCAGCAGCATGACTCTACAGTTCTGTTACATCTTTCTGCTGGTTACAACATTTTATTACCTTGTGGGTGCCAGGACTGGGAGATAGGCTTTTATTGACTGCTGTTGCAGCAAGCTGATGTTCAGCCATCTGGAAGTGATTTCAAAGAAAGCTCATTTTGCTGATCCATGGCATTTGTAGCCTTAAATCTGATCTCAGTGTGGTGTGCTCATACTAGACTTGAATGCTGCAAGAAACCTTTGCATCAAGTTGGCTGGTGTCAAGGAATTCACATTAATGCTTAGTTTTCTTTGTGACAATAGATAAGGGAATCTGACAAGAGGTATTGGACAGATGACTGGAAAAGGCAGGCAGAAAGTTTGACATTGCAATTTTTACATTTCCAAAGTGAACCTGAGTTAGAACATCACACGATTAGAATCAGATCCATGGAGCAGAGCATTCTTAGTAGTGTGGGGAGAAGCAGGAGATGAATCCTGAAGCTTTAGTGAGTCCAGGCTACTGCTGAGCTCAGGAGGGTGTGATAGCAGGATGGGTCAATTGCTATAAATCTCCTGCATTTAAAACAGAGTTGAGAATTTGAATAAATGAAAAAAAAAAAAAAAAAACAAAACCTTAAGTGCTAGTGAACAATTCTTCTGCTGTTGTTGTTAACTTGTGCTGCAGAATGTAAGATTTAAACACGAGACAAAAAACAAATGAACAAAACCAAACAAAACCAAAAAACCTCAACCACCTCCCTGCCATCATGTATTCCCAAATGCAGAACTTGCTAGGCTTTCCAGTTCATCGTAGTAATCTTTGAAATCCAAGCGCCTTTAGATAGAAGTTTCCAGACCATATGAAACAATAGTTCTGACAAGTGTCACAAAATGGAAGAGATTGCTTTAAATGGTAGATCTGTTTTGTTTTGTTTTAAATTCTCATTTGCTTTTGTGAGGCAGGAAAGGAAGTATGGAGTGAGGAAGGATGGGATTATTTTTCTGAGAAAACATTTCTAGCTGCAAATTATAAGGATGTCTATTTTCAGATTATCACTTTGTTTCAGCACATTGTGATGCTATATATGAAATGTGGAGTTGACTTGTAGATGTGAGTCTGGATTCAGAATTTCACTGAATTAACTGGAGAACAGTAGGGAACATTGATGTTTTTCAGGGAAAAATTAAATTTTCTTAAACTTGGAATCTTGCAAGACTAATGAGGTTTCATGTGTTTTTCCTGATCAAGAAAAGTAGGAAAAATCACATAGGAAGCATAAACGGTAAGTAAAACAAACAACAAACGAACAAAGCTAAGGGTAAAATACTAATATGAAATATTTCAGCAGCCCTACAATCTCTCTAGTGCACTCAGATCTTAATCCAGAGTCTTGATGGACAACACTCTCCTTTGAAAGTAACGATATTTTGAATGTTTGGATCCTTTGGGGTTTGCAAATTTGGGGTGGAAGGGATGCAGAGAAGCCCTTGAAATTAAATTTTCAAACTCTACTCAGACGTGTTAGAAAATCCAAGTACATTCAGAAAGAAATTGCCCTGAGCCCCAGAAGTGTGAATAAGCCTGCTTCAGTAGTTCTTTTCAGTTGTTCTCTTACCTGTTTCCTATGCCTTTTTATATCAGTAAATTTTTCCTCTGAATTCAGTGACAGCAGGTTCAGGTTTGACCTGGGACCCTGGAGGGGACTGTAGTGTCATTTTTATTCTTTTGGTTTTGTTTCCCTGTGCATGCAGTAGGGCTAAAGATACCTTAATGCAGTCTACTAGAGGATTCAATTAGCTGCTGTATAAATGGTAAAATCAACAACTAATATAAGGATATAGGAATGTTGCCTAATTAAATGCTTATATCTCTTCTAAAGACAGAGTATTTACATTAATATGAAATGAAAGCTGGATTAAACATCTGCGGGTACTTCCACACATGTGCTTCGCAAAGCTAATCTTTGTTATTTAAAAAACCATGGCCATGTGGGACAAGGAAGTGAAGAGAAGCAGGAACAAATGTGTTTCCACCCCAGAGACAGAACTCCAGCTCTCCACTCCAACAGGCTCACTGCCAAAACAGCTCGGCTGCTCTACATTTTATCTGCAATGCATCAGTAGTTTGTGCAGCCCTTTTTCTTTTTTTTCTTTTTTCTTTTTTTTTTTTTTTTTTTTTCTTGGCACTATTCAAGTTGCCTGTGCATAGATGCAACCTCCCTGGCCCACCCCAACAAAATGCTGCATTCATCTGTAACTCTTGGGTTGCTGCACATCAGTCAACTGATGCTTTGCTGTGCAGAAATTGTTGTGCTCTAGAAAATCCAAAGGGCAGGCATCTTTACCTGAAAGAAAACTTTTCATGTTGAAGTTATTTTAAAATAACAGGAGCTATGAGGAGACACTGTTTATCTGTACAGGTATTTTTCAGATAGACCATAGAAAGGGGAAAATGAAAAGCTGCGCAGTGCATCAGGAAGTCTGTGTTTTACGTGGACTGCAGGGATAAATGTAAATCTTTGGTTGCTGCTTCATAAATCTGCTGCCATTTGCATGCTTTGTTCTATTCTATTTTGCATGAGGTATGTATGTATTGCTGTTGAGAGATGGCACTGCAACAGCGTGTGGAACCACCCAAATAAGCTCAAATTTTTTTTAGGGTAGCTTGGCACTGAGGATTGATGAAACTGTATCATGAGGACTTTGGGGAAGAGTTTGAGATGGAAAACCATAAGGCAGGTTTGTCTGATATTCTGTGTCTTGTAATACAATTTATGCTGCTGCAGAGACCCACCTGTCTTCCTTTTAGGTGCAATTGCACTGATTAAAACTCTGTGATAAATAAAGAGGCAATAAAGAAAAGGTTTCTGTGTATAGCTCTTTATAGCTTGTGGTGGGGACCAGGCAGAGCTCAGTTCAAATGTCATGGGCTTCATCAAGACTGTTTTCAAGTGTCCATGAGATTTAAGAAGTCTAGACTTTGTTTCATCTACTTAATGCTAAAGGAAAAACAGCCCTTGAAACTTCATTTTTGAATTTTAAGCCTGAATATTTTTCTTGGGTGTTGCTGGCTGATGATGACAGTGGTATTTCCAAAATGTTACTTTTGGAGTAAGTGATCCATTCACCTACAGCCTTCCCATAAAAGCATCCCATGGTTTTCTTACTAGTGCAGCTCCTTGATCTTCAGAACTTTTCAGCATTTCAAAGCCAAGCTGAAATTAATGGCAAAGGACCCTGAAGATCAAAGAACACTTAAGGCTCTTAAGATTTATGCCATTGTGATATAAAAGAAAAGCGACAAACCCATGCTTTTTGCACAGTTAACATTTTTCTTGACTGAAACACATAATGACTTGAAGGTTGCTCATTAGGTATCTCTGAAGATGGAAGAAACAATAAGAGTGATTTAACAAGATTAAAAAAAAGAATAGCCAGCAATAAATTTGAACACTGTCTAGATTTCAACTATGATATATTGTGGAGATAATGGCATATTAATGCACAAATCAATATACAGAATTGAAGCCAAATTCCCAGTTAGGTTCCTCAAAGCTCTGGGAACCCTAACCCTGATTTTTCTCTCCTAGAGAAAGAGTAAGGCTTGGTGGAAGGACCATATTGACTGTCCTGCTGATATGGACTCTTACACTTAGCAAATAATTCTGTTTTCCTCAGAATTACATCAGGAAATGATGTAACAACCCACCTGGACGCATTCCTGTGTGATCTGGTCTAGGTGACCCTGCTCTGGCAGGGGCGTTGGACTAGATGATCTTTCGAGGTCCCTTCCAGCCCCTGACATTCTGTGATTCTGTGAAATAAGCATTTTGTCAACGCAGAGATATGGCAATGAAAATGGTGACCTCCTGTATTCAGAGCGTTAGCCGTGTATCTTGCTGCACAAATCATTTTCAGATTGATACTGGCAGCAGAGTATCATTTAGCTCTTATTTGATTAAATGGAGCACATCCACGCAAGACCTGAAGCAGCTTTAATAAGAATTGGTGGAGAACAGTATCTTCATGCATGGCTTCTAATCCCCTCTTAGGCTGAAAAGCAGTTCCTGTTGGGCCAAGATGTCCATTTTTGGCAACAGGGCTCATCATCGCTCTAAGTGCTTAACTGTTTATGACTAAACCATTCCTCTGATTTGTCCCTGTGTGGGAGCAAAGGAGGTAAAGTGAGGGACCAGACAGCGGAGGGAAATTATACAAGCTTTGTCTGGCCTCCAAGCGCTGAAATGGCACATGCTGCTGTTGCACAAGTGGTCTGTCTTGAGCTGTTTGTGAGGAGATTTGCCCTTGTATGTATGAAAATCATATAAAATACCTGTGTCGCATCTTCAGGCTGTTGGAAATGTATCAGTGCCTTGGTACATTTTTGGAGAATGGGTCTTTCTAGTTCAAGTGTCTCTCATTCTTCTGTCTCTCTTCTGATCTTGGTGAGGGGGTGCAGTTAAGTGATGGAAAGTGTTGTGTAGTTAATGAATGACTGGTGATTTGAGCAGCCCTGAGACCTGTTCCTAAGTATGGCTTCTGCTTTCTGAGTGTCTTTGACTTGGAGCCATCTGTACCACTCCCATCTGGTACAAGCTTTTGTCCTTTACCAGCGCAAGGAGAGCATCTGTCAGATGGGACAATCCCAGGCCTGGGAAACGTAAAAGTTGAGAGAAACCCTAAATAGGCTGGGTTTAGTAAACAGATTCCTTTCCTAGAGCTTCCCTTCCCCTGCCACAGACCAGCACACCACTACTTGTTTCTACTTTTCAGTCCCTGCCACAAAAAACCAAACCAAACCAAAACAAAAAAATCCACAAGTACCTCATTTGTGTTGGAATTCATTAGCAAATGAAATCACCTCTGTGCTCAGCTGCCTGTTGCAAGCATTTCTGGAGCTCCCCCAGGCCAGCATATTCCTGCTTGGGGCCTCTTCCTGTTTTTATTTTCTGTTTGATGGCTTTAGTAGTAGAAAAACTTTAATTGTGACAGTAGATGGCACTCTATCAATCTTCACAGCGCGCTGTGCTGGGCCTAGAAGGGGCTGGAAGTAGAAACGTGGTTTTAGATGCTAGAAAAGGGGTGCTAGGAAAGAGGTGCAAGTAGGCTGGGAGGATCTCCCTAAGGCTGTGCTGCCTCTGGCATCATAACTGGGATGATGAGCTAGGTCTGCCTTGGCAGGGCACCAGTAAGAGGGATCAATATCCTCATGCTTACAGTTGTCCTGTGCTTTCCCTGTAGTGCATCTTTGCTCTGCCTGCTTGTCTGGGCAGGACAGAGCAGTGTGTTCAAAAGCTCTCAGCAGCATATTCTGCTCCTGTTACCTGTGTGTGCAGGTGCTGTGGCTTGCTACAGCCCTTCCACACGGACTCATTCCTCCAGGGCAGCTGCCTTGCGTGAGGCAGAATTGATGCAGCATATTTTCCCTAAGATTTATATTGTGCTATTTCAAGAAGATTCTTGCTTTGGTTCTTTGCTTTGTTTTGCGTTGTCTTGGTGGGGTTTTTTTGTTTGCCTTTTTTTTTTTTCCCCTCTTCTAGAATAAAGTCTTTCAAGCTGAAGTTATATGTTTTTTCTCTGTGCCCATAAAATCGAATCCATCTTCATCCTATATGAAATAAACACTGCACTTTCAGACCATTTTTAATGATTTTCCATTTGGTTTTTGTAGCAATCCCCAAAAATGCACTTGTACTTCATTGTTCAAGGCTCTGTACAACACCCTCAGCATGTATTTTACATCTAAGACTCTTTCTCTGCTGATTTTTGCATTTGTTCTCAGCCATGTATCATGGGTGTATAACTGAAAAACTCCAGTGGAATTAGGAGGGGTAATGAATTAATCAGCTCTGTTGTTTTCTCAAAGTTACCAACGCTATTCTCTGACAAAACCAAGTCAGCATCACTGCACTGGCCTGTATTGTTAAAGAAAAAGACAATTATAAATGGGATGGTTGGTTAAACTCTAATTCTTGTTTAGCATCTTTTCAAACTCTGCAAGATTTTCAGTCATGTCTTTAGGCTCAGTTTTCATTTGCTGCTTAGAACAGGAGTTCTTCAGGGAATCTTTAAATAACTATTTATGGCAACAGTTCTCTCCCAGCCTGTCATTACTTCTTGTGAAAATGCTACAAATGGGAGAAATTTCTTACCCTAGCTAAATTTCAGATTTCAGATAATCAGGTAAATTTGTAGATACTAGTATTAAATTTTATTGTCAAGGAGATGCTTTTACTGATCAAAGTGGTGAAAAAAAAACAGGATCAGAGATTTCCTGAGGGTTGAAATAGTAATTTTGCAAAGATTTCTCAGCTGAGGTAAACTGGCATCAGTGAAACACTTTTTCACTGGAGGGCGAGAGAACATTATGGGGTTTCTTCCAGTACCTTACACTCTGAGCCAAATCCCGCAACTCCTTAATCGTACGAGTACCCCTTAATAAATTATATTTTCACTGTGTACATTAGTTAATTGTGTTCATTGGGTTTTTCAGGATCAAGCCCTGTATCAGCTCTGCCTAAATGTCATGTACTCATTATCCAGACACATATACCATTTTGCACTGGGAATACAAATTCACTGGACACACTTAGGGCAATTGGTACTATGCTTGTGAGTTTCTAAAAACATTTATATTATGTATTTAGGTCATCACGCAAAGATATAAAAATTAAGGTTGGGGTTTTTTTTTGTTTTTTTCTTTTGGGTACTTAATTTTATTCCTGTTTTACATCTAGGTCATTTCTTGACAGACAGCAGAAGGCTGTTTATTCTTGAAAGCATTTGTTTCACTGGCACTCCTGATAAAATTACTTGAATTGATGGACCACAATATCTGTCACTTCAAGATATCAAAAAATGCTGTGTGGAACCATTAGCTTTCACCTTGGGTAAAGTGAGTAGCCAGATAAGAATTACCATATTGATTAAAGTGGTGCTTCAGTCAGTCCAATACCCTTGCTCTGACTGTGGTCACTATCTGCTGCTTCAGCGAAAAGTGAAATAAGTCCATTTGAGAAATAACTGTGTGACTATTTGTGGGAAAAACTACTTCCTGACACTTATCTGTTCTCTTTCTAAGGCACATAGAATTTAAGTCTACTCTAAACTTTTTGTAACTGCTGTAAATTTGAATGACTTTCCTCTTCTTCTAAATGGCTACATCTTCAGGATCCTGCCGAGCTGCAGTTTTTATCAGTTTCACCTTTGCTATTGCCTTCTTTTGGGATGGCTGTTCAAGTCTCCAGGGCAAGTATCCTGTGTCTGTGGTACCTGTAGATCAATCATGCCATGCCTACAGGGAATAATAATAGGGACATAATCAATGAGGGTTTGCTTAGCACTGAGCTGAGGAGTTCAGTGTCCAGCAGTAAGCAGAGAAAAGCAGTGCTCAAGCCAAGAGCATTGCAATCAGATAATTCATTGTAAGGGTGAAGAACATAGAAATCTGCTGCAGAATTGGCCCAGTGTACAGATTTCTTCACTTCTGCAATAATTTTTTTTTTAAGTCATATAGTTAATTGAAATATTCTAACCTTCTTCCCTGACAGACACAGTTGTTCATTGTTAAAACAGGGGCCTTAGAGAAGATGTAACTTGCTGTAGGAAGTAAATAGCACAAACCTTTCTTAATGAAGGTTAAACTGTCTTCTGATGAGAAATAGGGAACTTCTGAAGCTTTATAAAAGCACTGTTAGCAGAGAATCTGAGTGAAGAAAGGACAGGGACTATTGCATATGCATAGCTCTTACTGAAAAATGTTTTATGTACATGCTATCTGGTGCTGTCAATCTTTTGCATCCCCACGGATCTTGAGTCCTCTTCACACAGGGGTTGAATTTTACTTGTGTTGTAGGAAAATAATATAATTTACCACATTTGAATGTACAGCATGTGCATTTTTGCTAAAGAAATGTTCCGAGAGCTTGTTGTAAAGAAGTTATTGTGGAGCAAGATGAGATGTGAACATAACAAAAGGTTGTTTCAGAATGGATCTGAGCAAATAATCTCATCTGAAAATTTAAATCGGGATAATTTTGCCTATAACAATTTGGAAGGAGACTTTGCTAATAGGCTTTTTCTCAGAATGAGTTTCCAAAAAGAACCTGATCTTGAAGAGCTGTTGAGTTCTGGTACTTTCCTTTTCCCTGCAAAGATCAGCTTCCTTCACTCTGACCTGAAATAGTTGTTTTAATCTCTATACAGGTTGAAAAGGTGTGGTCTTAGTAACCCAATGCTCCTAATAATCCCTTTTGGTGGTCATATTTATGAATGGAAGATCTTGCTCTTCCAACAGCATAGTTGTTGAAGGCTGATAAGGACATACCACAGAATGTCAGGGGCCGGAAGGGACCTCGAAAGATCATCCAGTCCAACCCCCCTGCCAGAGCAGGATCACCTACCTATACACCTACACCCAGGAACATGTCCAGGTGGGTTTTGAATATCTCCAGAGAGGGAGACTCCACAACCCCCCTGGGCAGCCTGTCTGTCACCCTCACTGTGAAAAAGTTCTTCCTCATGTTTAAATGGAACTTCCTATGCCTTATCTTCCACCCATTGCCCCTTGTCCTGTAATCAGGCATCACCGAGAAGAACCTGGCTCCATCCTCCTGGCACTCACCCTTTATGTATTTATAAACACTGATGAGGTCACCCCTCAGTCTCCTTTTCTCCAAGCTAAAGAGCCCCAGCTCCCGCAGTTTTCCTCATAAGAGAGATGCTCCACTCCCTTAATCATCTTTGTGGCTCTGCACTGGACTCTCTCAAGTAATTCTATGTCCCTCGAAAAACTCTATGTCCCCCATCAGAGATGGTCTTGATTGCAAACTACTTCTCCAAGTTGTTTCCACCATTTTAAGAAATGGATTTGGAAATGATCGGAAGTGAAACTCTAGTTCTTTCTGCTTTCTGATTTTTGCTTCTACTAATTAAATCTTAATCTAGGGCTTGCTTTGTCCAGCTTCAGTACACCTTCTCCCTGAACTACACTTGAGAACAGCTTTTTAATATATTTTGGCCTGTTACCCTGAAATGGCTCTAAAAGGTGATTCATAGTGTCAGAGGTGTCTTAAATGTGCAGATTTACTTAATCAGCTTTTGGCCATTCTTGGCCAGCTTCTGCTTTCCTCACAGCTTTTGCATTATTGATAAAAGCTCAGCATTGCATATTAAAAACACAAGGAGGAAGGGTGCACTGCTGGAAGGTCGAGTCAGATGAAAATAAATGTGACTTTACAGCTCCAAATGGCAATTCCCCCATTCTGCTCCTTCAATCTGTCACAACAGTTTTATTCAGTGTCAACAAAGTTCACTTTTGTGTCATGAATCTGAAGGAAGAACACAGAGACAGACTTGAGAAATTGATTTAAAAAAAAAAAACACAAACCCAAATCCCACAAATATTAAAAAAAAAAAAAGTTCAGCAGCATCAGTAAGTTCTTCATCACTGTGCTAAATCACTGGCTTTGCCTGGCAGCATCAGTACTTGGCATTTTGCCTGGCTAAATCTTGCACATATTTGAGAGCTGACAAAATAGTACCTATTAACTATCACAAATGGGCTTATTTTCTGGAAAACAAAATGGATTTGTTAAAAATCCTGTAAAAAAAGCCATGTGTAGGTTTGGGGGTGATTCGTGCAAGATAACTCCCATATTTCTTCCATGTTCAGAAATAAAATGAAAACCTCCTCTTGCTGATTTAATACTACACTGCTGAACAAAATCTGATGCAATGAAATGCCTTAAAATTATATAATAGTTGCTTGGACTTAAATGCCAGTTTTGTGATCTTCTGTGAGGTTGCAGCATCCCTGGCTGCGTATGGGCTCTTTGCATTGAGACGGACAACTGCATCCCAAGTTAAGCAGTCGTACATGAAAAGCGGGGTTATGTCTAAGGCTGCTTCTTGCTTTCTTTGTAGGTGTTCTCTTCAGTAAGACCATGTCTTTGCATCAGATGAGGGATAAAGTTTTCAGGAGGTGTTTTACTTTAAAGGTACCGATGTCATGTAGGTACAAAAGGGATTTTTTCAAAGGCACTGTTGCATCAGGTAACATTTTGGTGCTCTCTTCTCCCTTGGTAGGCATTTGTACCTGTAAAAACTTTTCTTTTTTTTTTTTCTTTTTTTTTTTCTTTTTTTTTTTTAATATTTTATTTTATTTTAGTTTTTCCCCCCTGTCTCTCCCTGACTTTATTGGCTTTCAGTCAAAAATGTTTGGACTCTCTCTGCATCTTTGAAAATCTACTCTTTAAAGTTTTTATTATATCCAGTGAGACTTCAGCTCTGGAGTTCACTCCCTGTTAAGTTAGGTTGTTTTGCACTTTACCTGCTCTGAAGTGATATGCAGCACACTTCTAACTCAATAACTGTCCATGTGGATTTTATTACCTTGGAAATACAAAATTACCTAACCTTTATAAAAAAACATTCCCCATCCTGTTTTACATGGTCTAAGAGCATTACAAAGTAGTTACAAAACAGTTTTCAGAGTATTGTTCTCACAGTACCAAGTGGCCCAGGAGCTTTAAAGATTTTCACTCACTGATCTTTCAACATTTTTATGTTGGTCTCCTGGCTTCCACTTATTCAATACATGCATAGAAATTTGCTCCCTATGTTAAATAATTTTTGTCACTAGACAATTTCTGTTTCTGGCTCTATCAAAGCAGACAGTTCATTGCTTGAAAATAGGCTTTCACTCCAATGCAAAGAATGCAATAATATTTCAGAAAAGATCTCCCCTTCCATCCAGTATATCCCCCCCACGGTTTGCCATAGTAATTTCTCTCTCTCTTTTTTTTTCTTTTTTTTTTTTTTCCCTCCATGTCAAACAGTGTCACATCTCTGTATGATATTGAGTACAATCTGAGGTACAATCCCATGGTGAACAAACTGAGTGTTACATTTTACCCCTTGGTTTGCAGAGGTGGCCAGGTGAAATATTGTCCACCCTTCAGTTGTGACAGTGGTGAAACACTGCCCAGACAGGCTATCACTGTGCAAATCTCTCAGAGCATCACTATTTAAATTGTGGTCCTGCACAAAACCCTGCTGAAATGTAGAATTCTCCCATGGGCGTAACCAATTATCTGATCAGCATGCAAGGCCGCTGTCAAAAGATTACTTTTTGTGAGGACAGTTTGGCATTGATGGTACAGCTCTTATCAGCACAGTGATGCAGAGCTCATTGTTTTGTTTGGGATTATAACCACATTACATATACTAATGAATGATAGTAATAAAAATGAGACCGTTGTATTAGGAGTCGATTTAATTGAATCCATTTAATTTGGACTAATCATTTGCTTAAAGATAAGCATGTGCTGAATGTTTTTATTTCAGGGCATATAGTGATCTCTATTGCTCTTTGCAGCTATGATTTCTGAAGGCCAAGAGCCTGGCAAAGAGCAAATGTGTAACACACTGGTGAAGGCATTTGAACTCTCTGCAAATCACAGATCTGACTTGGTTTTGCTCTTAGCTGTAGAGCCCTGGCTGTTCAGCTGATGCTGTAGCAGATCTTGCCTTTATTTTTGCCAGCCAAACCAGGCTATCGGTCAAGAACCAAGGGTTGTGAAAGCACAGTAGCCTGTGCCTTACAGCAGGGATGGTATTTAATTTGCTTCAATAAAGGCTTGCACACCACAGAAGCAGAGGAGAACGCAGCTGGCTCCCAGCTTCCTCCCAGCTGCCCTGGAAATCAATAAACCCGTTAGGTGTTGCTGACCCTCCCACATGGTTAATAATCAAGGAAAAAAGGCAAGCCTTTAATGGCTTTGCATTTTCAGAAGGCTGCCTGCCCATTAATGGGGTGAGACAGCTTATTGGGTCCATGCAGCTGAAAACTCAGTTCTGGAGGACTGCTATAAAGCAAAATTAATTAATGTTTGTCCAGTTCTTTGTAAAACCCTTAAGAAAGGTTAAGCATGGCTTTAGATTGATTATGTGTTTTTAAGCCTTGACTGTATAAGTAACAAGGAGTATAACTTAATCCTGAAAATTCTTTTGTTTCTTCTGGAAAAGAAAAAAAAAAAAAAAGTAATCAAAGGTGAGTAAAAAAAAGAGCTATGTGATCTTACAAGACAGCTGTAAACTATTTTTTTTTCTTAATTAAAAAGAAAAACCTTTCCTATCAAACCAAAAGAAGTGAAGATGTGAAAATGAGTTTGCTTCTTGTGTGACTCGTTCTCCCAACAGTAGCTGCACAGGGAAATTGCACAGCTTTGAGAGCTGGCTGAATCAATCAAACCTGTGCTTAACGTTCTGTCCCACTGAAACCCAAAGACCTGAAGTATATGTCCAAATTAAGCAAGCCAGATTTTCACTTGCAATCCATTAAACTATGCAAACAGTGGGAAAGCATCTAAAATTAGGTGAGCAAATGGAAGCTCTTTTCAAACAACAGTACTTTTTTAGTGTCTGCAGATTGTAACTGTTTCACTTCAGGACTTGGTTTGTCTTTAGCATAAAGATTTCCTTTCTGAAGGAAAGGAAATTATCTCTGAGGGAAACTATCATAGATGATCCTTGAGGTGTCCTTCAACCTGGTATTCTATGATCCTCCTTATCCTCAGAGGAGACTGCTGGGGATGTGGCAGGAAAATTTACCTTGTTTAAAGTCAAAGTAACAGTAGCTATTAAAGAATTTGAACATCTTTCTTGCACATGTCTGCGTTGGCAGGCAGTACCATAAATTAGAAGAACAAATTAAAGATCCGTAGGACTGTGATGATCTCACAGTAGGATAAAACAAGTGTCTTTAAGCATGGACTGGTGTTGGCTTGCAAAAAAGAGGCTGGAATTTCTTGTTACCTTTCTTTACTCTGCGGTGGTTGATGTAATACAACTGTCTCTTGCCCTGAAGTTACTGTCTGTGATTCTTCCATACTCAGCACTTTGCATTATTGAATGATAGAGAAAAATGTAAAGCTGTCTTTATGTCCCTGCTTCACTCTGCTTTTTTGCTTTTTAAGAGCACGATTTTGGCATGTTCTGCCACAGAGTAGGCAGATTATGTTCTCCTCTTGCTAATATGACTAAAGGAGAGTAGAGAGTGGAGGATGTGCTTCTTGTCCCTGGGTCAAAAGTGGAAATACTTTGTGAAATTCTGCTCTGCCCAGCTGCAAAGTCTTTCATCCTTCATTAAGCGTTCCAGTGCGGGGTAGCCACCAGGATGCAAGAGATGAAGCTGGGATGTGATGCATGTGGAAACCTCCTGTTTTTCTTTCATACACTTTAGAGGTCAGGGGCCCCAAGCAATCTTCTGGTGCCTGAGCAAGTATTCAAGGAAATATCCGAAATCATTATAATGATTTAATTAATGCACTTGTTAATTGCACTTGGAGAGTAATTTTGGAGACTTGCGGAGCACAGAAGGAGAAAGATGGACGTTTTTAAAAGTCCACGAGAAGCCAAAGCTGCAGGGGCAGAATTGCTGATGAAGGAAAAAAGCAGTCACCCCGTGGCATTTTGTGGAGTAATGCATGGTGCTGTATCTTTTAGAGGTGATTTGTTATATGATCTTTCAACTATTTTTCTGTTGCAGCACAGCTGAAAGGCAGGATACATGCACATTAATCATGCATTAGCCTTTGTTAAACTCCTTTAAATAAATATTCTACTGGGATCCTAATGGCTACGTAGGACATTCTATGGTAAATCTGCTTTGCATTTTCTCTTAAATTAATTGTCTTCTCCAGTCATCATAATTAGGTTAAACGACAGTTTCTTACTTCTGGACATCACATGGTTTCCCAGCTCCGGAACTGAGATAGAGGTGGTTAAATCTGAGTTGAACAAACTTTCAAAACTTACAGTTTGCTCTTGCATTGCCTGCTAAATTCTGCATCGTTGCTCCAAATAGATGTCCTGTTCCCTGCTGTTGCCACCTACTCTCTTGAGATTGGCGCTGCCCTTGTTCAAGGCAGGCATTGCCTCCTCCCTCTGCCAGTATGGGTTTGGGTTGGGAAGTTCAAGTCTTGTATAAGGGGTGGGCAGATCATGCTGCCTTCCATACCATGATTTTGAAGCATGGGATACCAAACATTGCTGGTGTAGTAAAGTCCTGTGATGACAATATGCCCTCCTGTGCTTCTGTTCATAGAGGAAGCCTGCAGAAGAGTAGAAAATTGATTTAGACAAGTGACTCATCCTTTTTGTTTGAGGGTTTCTGAAAACACAAGAGTGATTTAGGGAGATGAGATCCATGGATGCTCCCAGTTAGAATGAGTCACTTAAGAGAATTAAAGTAGGATTTGCAGAAGTAGGTATATTACAGTATTTTTCACTTCAGAGACATGCTATGCTGTTTTGGTTTTTTTTATTGTCTCATCTGCAAAATGAAAATATCACTTTCCTCAAATAATAATTAGAATCTACAGTGTCTTAATGCATGAGCAATTCAGTTAGATTTGCTGACCTTTGGATAATGGAGCTCACAAACTTTAATGTCGCAAGCAATACCTTTAGAGAGAGCTTTGGTGACAAGGGTTGAGAAGGAATGGGGGTCTTGAGGTTCAGAATATATGGGGTGGAACATAGGGGGTATATCACTGTCCAGGTTTATGCTCCAATTTCACCTTTATACGTGTGACAGAAAAGCAATGACATGGCATTTTGCTCTGGGTGCCTTAATGTATGGTTGGCAGAATAAATTGTCTTTCCAAAAGAAATCCTGTCATTGTTAATAAATAGTAAAGATGCATTAGTAATTACGAGGATTTATTTTTCATGTTTTATGAAGAGATGTTTCACTCAGGATTTGCAGCTGTGTGGTATTGTGCTAATTGTGCTGTAATTTTGTTTCCCGTGAAATGAGTGAGCCCCACCAGATCAGAAAGTCCCAATTCAGAAAAAACTTGTCCACAATTAAGCTTAAGGCTGTACATTTCTACAAAAGAAAGATGTGATGATTAATAGAAGCAAAGGACTGGTATGTGTACAGCTTTCCCAGGGTTCACAGAAATCTGGGTAGGAGAAGAAAACAGGAGAACAAAACCTTCCTCATATCCTTTTGCTTGGACTCTCTTCCTTTGCTTTCATGTAAAATGATGTTATGATCAGGAGCTGTAATGAAAGAAAATGTTTATAGGATGGTTGTCTTAAAAATTTATAGAATTTCCGCTTGGGTACAAATGATGAGTCCTAAGCATTTCTGTCTAATTATCTTTAAAAAAACCAAAACAAACACGCCATTGTATTAAAACAAATGCAATTTAAAGGGAAAGATTGGTTTTGTAGTCCAAGTCAGGCTGCTGCAAAATATTAATTAAATGATGTTTCTGTAGTTACTTTTCATGCTAAATAATGTCCTTTGAATTTGATTATACGTTGTATTTATAATGTGTTTATTCAAACAGTTATTAATTTTGAACTACAGCCAATTACTTTCTAATTTCATTTTACTTTGTATGGTTTCAAAAACACCGTTATTGCTCATTTTGGTGAATGCTGCAGATTACATTTTCCTAGACAAATACATGCTCATTAATCTTATCATTTAATCCTCTAAAATGTTTATAGGAAAGTACTCTGAGTACCAGCTCCTGAAGTCCTGAGGCAAGCCCTTTAATTGAGATTGTGAAATAGCAGGAACTGCTCTCGGAGTTGTACTGTTATTTTGGAGCTTGTTGCTTCAGTAACTTGAGGGTATAAAACCTTCAGCTAGAGTTGAATAGAAATGCCTTTTCAAAGTATTTTTTCATCAAAAGTTGTTTCCATCCCTTATTGCTCAAAATGTGTTATTTTGCTTAAATTTTAATTTTAAAATACCATTGTGTTAAGAAACAGGATGTTTTAAGAGTTTTGAAGAAACGATTTTCTCTATATAGCTTGAAGTAAAAATGCAAGAAGAAAGCAGAGTTTGCTTCTAACTGCGGGCACTCCTGCCTCAGCCAAGGTCAGAAGGCCCTAAACTGCTTACCAAGGCAAGATTATCACTTCCACTTCATAGATCCAGTGCTTGCTTCAGATCCCAGAGGAGTGTGTATGGTAAAGCTGGGGGCTTGTGGAGTGTCTCCTGTATCATGGTGTGACAGCTCCATGCCAGGACTGCCCTGTAGCACTAACAGAACAGGACTCTTCAGGGGCTGGCTTTGTCCACCTGAAAGGATCCAGCTACCTAGGGGAGAAGGATGAAGGCTACATTCTGTTCCCCTGATTAACAGTTATTTCTAATTGAGAACTATTCTGGTGGTTTAGTTCCAGAGGAAATGTCGCTTTTAGTCTCGACATTGGGGGGGGGATCATCAACAGATCCAGTCAACGAGGAATGCTTCCTGCATTAGCATCAGCCTTGCCTGGGGCCAGTCATTTCGGGTGCTCTAAAAGGCTCCCTTTTGTGTCTGTGCACATGATAAAATTATATCCTCATTAACTCTACAGGGAATGTCTTATTTAGGTCAAGATGTCAGAGATGATGTATAGCTGAGGTTGCTCTTAGCGTTTTCCTTAGGACTCTTACGGACTTTTTTTTTTTTTTTTTTTTTTTTTTTTTTTTTTTTTTTTTTTTTTTTTTTTTTTTTTTTTGTATCAAAAGGGTTGTAGTTTTCCAATGGAAAATCTTCTGGGAAGTCTGATGAAAGCATATGACTTTCTATAGCTGACAGGGATACATATGGCTGGTGCCACATTTGGCTGCCTTTGATTTCTTTCCCTGAGGTATCAGATACCCATTCACAGCAGGCAGACCTAAGCAAACCTTGTCCTACAGCTGCTGTTGCTATAGCAAGATGCCTCCCATCCTCTGCTTCATCCTCTTTTCTGTCTCCTTTTATACTGATAAGGCACTGCAGGAGCTGTGACAAATCTACCTGCCAAATGCACAAGTAGGGGCAAACTCTCAATCCTGGTGAGTTTATCAGACAAGGAGCTCACTGTGGGTGGGAGTATAAAATGGCCTGATTCTCCTTCTTCTGAATTGGAAACAGCAAGATGTCATTGCTGTAATTATTCCTTATCTTATAAAAACACACTACTGTTTTCTAGGAGCATCAGATGCAGGGTGGTGAAAATAACAGCCTCTTAAGCTTGTGTTTTCTAACAGCATCATTGCTTGATGCTTTTTAGTTTAATATTTGCCTCCCTCTATTGTGCTCTCCTCTGGCCTTGGGTATGACTACACTGTGACACTGTTGCCTTTGTGATGATCAGCAGAAAGAAAGGTTATTGAATGGGAGAAGGGAACAGCAGGTAGAGACAGCTTTTGAGGTTTGTAATTTTTCATCAACTTCTGCTCAGCAGAGCACATGGATTGAATAAGCTTCCCTGAGCTTTCTACAGCATAGTACTGTCTGGGGACGTCTCAGTACAAGCTTCTGATGTATTGCTGTGGTATCCAGACCTTTTCAAAAGACCCACCTGAGATGGCTTTCTAACTGGCAGAGGAACAACACAGTGGCCATATTCTAAATACATGTTGAACCAATACAATACTAAAGTTCTTTATTAGACAGGGATAACGCTTTGGGAAGGAGCACTGCAAGACGAACAGTTACTGAAGTGCAGTGAAGTGGTTGATCTCATCTTAAGCCCAGGACATCTGTCTGTTATAATCACTGTAGGGCAGTCCATGTTCCTATGAATTAAAAACAACCACCCAACCAAAATCAGATACTGCACACGTGTTGTCTGCGAGAGGAGATTTCCAAGGCTTTACAAGGGGAAACAAAGTCAAGAGTTTACTCTTGTCCTTTCCCATTATTTCATAGAATTACAGAATTGTTTTGGTTGGAAGAGACCTTTCAGATCATTGAGTCCAACTGTTATCTCAGAACTGTGAGGTCACCACTAAACCATGTCCCTCAGCACCACATCTACACATCTTCTAAATCCCTTCAGGGATGGGGACTTCGTTTCTATGATGAAATAGATTGTATTTGTCTTGGAAGAAATGTCAGCAAAGGTTATTTTGACCATGGAGATCTAATCAGAAGCCTCTTCTTCAAGCTGCAACTTTACAGATACGGTACACAACCCTTTTAATTAAACACCCATCCTCATAATCGAATGCTTGGCTTTCAGAGATGTCACCTTGTGTAACTTGATTAGATTTTACTCTGTTAGAGGATGGAATCAATTTTTCTTCTAGTTGTTTGCTAAGAGCTTTTTTTATTAATAACTCAAATGGCAATTTGACTTGGAAGGTCTCATCTGAGTATAGATCTGGTTCTTCTTGCCAAGTCTATGTTCTTGGCTCTGTAGCTGAATCGGTGATGACTTTGGCTTGTTCTGGGCCTTCATTTTCCCTAGATCATTTTCTTGTGCCAGTTTCTCATCTGTAGAATGCTCTTCTCAAATTCATATTCCCTTCATTACTGTCAGGTATCCCAGCTTGCTGGTAATGAGTGCTGCGTGTGTAGGCAGATACATCCTTGTGGGGTTTGTCCCTTAAGGTTTGCTTAACTTAAGAGCCCAGGTTGCACAAGTTAAACTTCAGAAAACATGTGAATACATTGAAAACCCAAACTTTGACACTTAGAAAGCAAGCAGGGTTTCCTGGGGTAAAGGCAGGCCTGGCTGGATTAAGTTGCTCTGACATATTGCGTGACTGCCTCTTTCTAGAGCTCCGACTCATTTATGCAGTAAAGCATTTATGTTTTATAGAAGCAGCGCATGTTTGCATAGGTGAAGTAAAATTACTCAGGTAGAAAATGCTGCTCTGGGCTTCTGCCCCTTTTAGGCAGCAAATCTGTGTGCAGATGCTCGGCATGGATGCTTAGGAACCTTCTGCGTTTGGTGCCTGCTCAGCGCCAAGGATGTATAATTGATAGGGGCATGAGTCCCTGCTGCAGTCTCCCAACAAGACTCTCATACATTAATGCATTATCTTCCCAGGCCTCTAGGGTTTCCAAGTTATGTGCACGTGGAGGTTGTGTGGGGTAAATCTGTGCTGTCAGCTATTCTGTGTACATGCTTACCCTGTAGTAGATAAAGGGAGGAAACTGCCTTTTGCTTACTGATAGGAGAGACAGAGAGAGAGCATGGCATGCTTGACGTCCTGAAGATCCACTTCTCATTTTCACCTTACAGTTGTGTCTGTGCCAGTGTCCATGATTGTACTAGTAGAGAAGAAATGGGGCAGAGTCTGATGTCATTTAGTTGTTTTTTAGATGCAGGAACTCAGGGGGTCAGTGAATGGTGGCATGTCAGAAAAGCAGGTTAGCTGGTGCTTATTTGACTAATCCCGACTGTCCTGGTGGAGCTGGGCTACCAAAGTCTCATCATCACTGTTTCGGCAGCAGTTGGATATACTTAATGGAATTTGATAATTTGATCAGTAATGGAAACACTTATCAGTGGAGAAAGAGAACGGACTCCCCCCAGATGAGAGTGCACCAATACCTAATTATCTTTTTCTTGCAGTTGCCTTCTATGCTTGTACTTATTCAGTCATTCTTGTTTACTTCTGGCACCATAAGGATCTGTCTGTAATAATTTGTTTTACTCGTAGCCATTTCCTTTTGATAAGGTGAATGTCAGGTGTCATCATGGGAGTTTTGCTGATGATTTGGTCATCAAAAAAATAGTTCAAATGTTTCTATATTATTCTGTGTGCTGACTTCTCTGTGGGAATTTATGAACCTATGGAATTCTGCAGGTACTAGGTATGTGCGTAGGCTATGAATGAATTCTGAAGGGTTTTTTAGATCTCTTTATCAGATCTGAGAGCTCATTAAAACAAAGCAAATGCAATCAATCAAATTTACTGGTAAAATGTGACAGGCACTTACATTAGGGGATTAAAATCATAGATTCCTGGAGGTGCTCTGAAACAGAGCAAGCAAAGAGCTTGGCTCAGATGTGCTGCTGTAAGGATTCTTACTGGATGGCTCATGCAATACCGTATGTAGTTGCAATTCACAGTAAACTGGTGGCCTTTGGATTGTATCATATTTAAAGGAATAAAAAATAAAAATCAAGGCTTAATCTGGTTTTGGTTTGCATTTCAAATGCAGTCTATTTTCTTTAGATTTTTTTTTTGAATACAGAGTAGGATAAATTCTGGCATATGTATCCCACAGAAGAGAGACAAAATGTACATGAAGCTATCTGGCAAAGCTGGATGATAACCAGCTTTACTTAAAAGGTAAATATATGAACATTTGTAACCAGACACATTTCATGTGACTTACATATAGTCCAGGATCATGTCTGAATTGTTCTGTTCAAGATAGAGGTAAATATTGGTGCAAATATAAGTTTGCATTTTGTTCAGCCTGGAGCTTGCCTAGACTCTGAACCATTAGCCTTGAATTTTTCAAAGTGGTCTGAAGGAAATTCAATGAGCTTTTAGTATTTAAATCTTTTTAAACCTTTTGGTCTCATATGTTCCATTTCCCTGTATGTATTTCAAACTTAACAGTACTTTCTTCTTCATCTTTCAAAAACATGTTAACCAGTACCTGAGACACGCAGACAGCTTTTTCAGACAAAGCACGGACTGTATGGTCAAAGGTGACTTCTACTTGCTTCTCAGTCCCCAGAGTCTGTATTTTTAGACAGAGGAAAACCAAAATAGCAGATACCTCTTAATGGAAGCCCCAATGTTGCATCTAACCCTGCAGCACTGCCAGAGATCTATCTTTTGTGTTGTTTTACAGAGTTCCCCTCTCACCAGCTTTTCAAAGGCTCCCAATACATAGGGCTCCATCTACTCGCAAAGTCTGGTGACAACCCCAATGAATGTCCCTGCACTATGCGTTGGTATTTATTGACTTACGGAAATTGCAGACCTGTAGGCTTTAATAATGCAATAGATTTGTAGCTCTGTAAGCCCTGATGTAATTGTTATAATAAATGGAGTTTGTACATAAGCATATCCTGTAAATAAATATGACTTTTTAGCTTTAATTTCTTTTGGCTGGGGAAAAGAAACACAACAAAATTCCCTGGATATCTTTATCCCTTCATTTACTTTAGTCCCAAATAAAAACAAGGCCATTTTTCAATGTATGGAGACACAAATCTTGCCTCTTAATGGCTTCAATGTCACTTTGTCCCATGAACCTCCATTTTACGCATCCAGTCTTAATCTGAAAGGTGCACTTTCAAATGCAGATCAGATAACCCTGATTCTTATTCTTTCATCTGCTTGGATCGCAGCAAGTGGGTACCAGAACATCAGATAGAGTTAATTGGCATTGTGCAGTTAAAGTCAGTGTAGCTATGACAATTAACATGAACATTAAATTCGGATAAAATAATGCAGGCATGGTCCTAAGCTCTACATACTAACCATTAAGTTCTGGCTAGTACTTAATTCTTATTTAAACAAAAGCATTGCTCTGTGAACTCCACAAAACCAGCAGTGTGGAGTTTCCTATTTATTACCCATCAGCCTTTCATATAGCTCCCCTTAAAAGGTGCAGAGTGCATTCAAAATGCCTTTTAAAGTTACTAGGATTTGAAAGGTGTCCCTAGATCTCAAGATCTGCCCCCATAAGTCCCTTGATTTAAGGGGTAGCTTTTCACAGCTCAATGTGTCCACTTCACTTTTCAGTGCATTAGTTCATCGTTAGACCTCTGTCTCCCATGCATGCGAGGATTAATGCTGCCGTCGGAGGTTTCAAAGTTGCATGAGCTACAAATGACCTATTTTTCAGTAAGTGGGCTAATTCCTGCTATTCATCAGGGCTGGGAGGAAGAGAAAGATTCCAGGAAACTAATTGAAGGTTTGTAATGGGAATTTGAAATAAAGACTTGAGGCTGTTGCTCCCTTGAGTTTGGGGCCATACTTCACTTCATCATTAATGATCTTAGGAAGTATTAATCCATGTGATACAACTTTCACGGAAAGCTTTCTTTTGCCATGTACAAATTAAAACCACTGTAAAGTCTGGAAGAACTGAGTGAGCTCGAGGGAAGATTACTAAAGGGCACTTGGAGCTTGGATCAATGCTGTGAAAATGGTGTGATGCTTTGCAGGGCTTACCTGCTGGTTTTGCATCTTGTAGTGGCTAAATATAGACAAGGGTTTCTTTGACTGGCATCAGTAGTATAGCTCCAGTAACACAAGGGATTTTTTTCATCAGTTTATACCCGCAGAGGACTATTTTGTTATGGGAAATAATTAACTAGAAGCGACCAAGATATATTTGTGGTGTTTCACTGAAAACACATGGTCTGAGTCTCTAAGCATGTGCTCCCCCTTTCCATCTCTGCTGGCCTCAATTCCTGTGATTTTGGGTACTCTGTGGACCAAACTGGTGGTGTTGTCTGGCTGCTGTCGATGGGGTAGGGGAGCTGCCAGAGGCAGCAGCTTTAGTGGTTAGAAAATGTTGTAGCTGAATCTGTCTTTGGAAGCAACCACATGGAAAATCTTCTGAGAGACTCACTGCAAATCAAAGAGTTTTCTCAACAAAATACTTCATTTCATTGTGATTATTTTGGACTTTTTAATCTCTTAAATTAACAAGCAGAGATACATGTAGAGGAAAAAAAAAAGGAGGAAGAGGAAAGGCAGGTACTTACCTTCCACAGTTGTGATGCATGTACAGATATTGAATTATTCTATGTATCAAACTAATTACTGTAATGAAAGGATAATAACAATAATCCCTTAGCAGCCTGTGAGATTGCTTGGATAATATACTGGGCATCTTTTAGTTTGCCACTACTTTAATCCATATTTAATTGATGATTAATGAAATACAGCATAGAGCTCTTTGTTATGAACCCTTTTACTGAAATAATTTCACTCAGTTAGCTATTTATTATCCGGTTGCTATTTTAGTTCCTGATAGCTTTCTGCCATATGAGTGCAGCAAGTGTTCAGAGTAATAGCAAGGGCTTTGAATTCTGTTGAGGCTCTGTGTGTAGATGGAAATAACCATGCCAGGCACAGAGGAATGATCAAGCCAGGGTCAATCTCCACTTGTGCGCCTGAATCGCTGCTTCTGTTTGAAGACAGTAAGACCTCCAGGCATTGAACATAATTTTTTATTTAATTCTGTTAAGGTGGGCATTGCTTTCCTGACAGCTCTGCCTTGAAATGAGAGAACTGATGGCCTGTGTAGCTAATAAACTACTTAAAATTGCACTTCAGCGCTATGCACAATAAATGGAGCAAAAAGTGCTTGGTACTGAGTCAGTACAAGCTGAAATGGTGTGAAGTTGTCTCTTTTCCTCTGACGTGTTGCAGGCAGGCTTTCAGCCACATCTGTCATGTAAATAGGATGTGCATCTTCTAAAGGAACAAGGTGAGTCAGAAGGTTGTTAAAAATCCTAAACTGCTGAGGTGAAGCTTATTGAGTCTAGAGGTACCACGACTGCTGTCCTTCCACTCTACAGAGCTGTTCAGGTCATGTAAGGAGGGAGTGAACTGAAACTGAATTAGTAGAACGGCACACTGCTGTGGTGTAAATGACAAGGCAAGCTGCAGAGCAGTGAGAAATCAGTTCCACAGAGTGGAGGAGTTTGTAATGAACCTTAAATCGTTTCTTTCCTGGAGACACTTCGAATATACCTGTCAAGTCAGTGTGAAAATCAAGGCAAGCCCTCTTAAGTTTGTTCACCCTTGGAGAACTGAATGTGGTTTATTTTGGGATATGAAATATCTGTCAAGAAGAGCAGAGTAGAGAGGCAATGCTATTTGTGATTCTATGGTGTTCCATTTTGTACTTATTATTTAATTCCTGGTGTTTAAATTTAAATCCTGGTGTTTATTACAGCCTGCCTGACCTTGACTAGCAGCATTAAGCAACTGTCTGTTTCAGTTGGTACTTGTCCAGGAAAAGTGGTGTGGTTTTTGTTTTTGTCTTGTTTTGGTTTTTTTATACCAGACAGGGAGCGGATACTGCAGCATTCACAGCAGAGTTCCAGAAAATTACAAAATTCTTCATTAGCACAAGAGATTGCAGTGTGTCTCCTTCCCATAATTAGCTGAGTTGTTAAGTGCCTGCAATAGTTTTCTAGAGTGAAGAAAGTAGCAGAAAGCAGGGACTAATGGGAAAAAGGCTACAAGAGAAATAAATCCTGTGGCCATGTCCAAGGCACAGTGGGTAGAAATATGCCTGGTCATCTTTGTGGGATCCAGCTCTGCAGAGCTTTGCCAAGGCTTTGGTGCTGCAGGACCATCTCTAATACAGAATCATAGTAAGGTTTGGGTTGGAAGGGACCTTTAAAGGTCATCTAGTCCAACCCCTCTGCAGTGAGCGGGGACATCCTCAATTAGATTTTGCTCAGAGACCCAACATATATGCAATACACATATATTACACAATATATAGCCTTGTGTAAAATCCTAGTGCAATTGCAATACTCTGTGGATTGGGATTTTGCACTGTTTTTCCTTTCCTCATTGCTTCCAAGAAGTCAGCTGAGGGGAGCTGGGTGCACCCTTTTGTCCCAGGGCTGCTCTAAGATGAAGCAGGTTCTTACTAAAGAGCTTCTTGCCAGGTTCGGTGTGGTGGAAGCTGCACCTGAGCATCCTTGTTCTGAGTGGCTGTGTCTACAGGGGCACAGGCAGCTTGGTCATGCTGGTGCTGCTGTCTGTATTCCAGACAGTGCTGCAAAGATGAGAAAGGGATTTTTCCCAAAGCACAGAGTAAATCAGTGGCTGCTGCAGCAGCAGCAACTCTGGTTTCCCAGCACCAAGCTGCCTCGGAGGGTGGGAGTGACTCTTGCTCTGCAATACTACAGAAATTACAACCTATGGGTATCTCTTTTGAGAAGACACTTTAAAGTTTTTTTGTTGATACTGCAATTGTTGCATAAAGGGCTCAGTCTTTGGTATTGCCTGATACAGCAGTCCTGTCTAACAGGACGCTGAGAACTGCTACCCTAAAATAAAAGCAGTGCTGCTTGGGGCTAGTTCCTCTTGCAGGGTTGGGCTCTAGCCAGCCTCCTTGCCCCAGCACAGTGAGCTCTGCTGTGCTGTCTTAGATTAAGGAGGGCTCTGAAGCAGCAGAAATTGATCTTAAGTATATTACGGTGAAATTTTAACTGCCTGGAGCAATTTCTTGCTGATCTGTTCCTCTAGCCTACTGCTGTTTCTTGTGTTATTTTTAAATCTTCAGTGTAGTGGTAGTGAGGGAGAAGGCTTCCTTAATTACTGCAGAGAAAATAAATCAGGGGAATCTCATTGCAAATGCAGGGAGACGAGACAAGCCTAACTACAGCTTCCTGAGTCATCCTGCCAATAAGGCTATTAATTTTAGTCTGAGTAACATGCTGCATATTCAGAAGCATTGTTCAGAGGTATTGCAGGCTTTCTGATCTATGGGATGCTTCCTTCCATATTGACAGCTAAAGAATCCAGGCAGATAATGTAATGGTCCCTTGGATGAAAGCTGCCAAAATAGAGACAATACATGGAAAGACTTCTGGGTAGAAGTTCTTAAACCTTACTTTTCTTTGTAGTAAGATTGGTGGAGGGAGTCTGTGATGTTCATATCTTTAGAATACCTCTTTATAAGGTGCACTTACTGTTAAATATATAAATCCTTGAATCCAGAGGTGTTTTGCTAGTTTGGGTATATGAGTAAATGAAGCAGGGGCAGTTAAGTATAGAATCCTAGAATTGTTTATTTTGGAAAAGACCTTTAAGCTCATGGAGTCC
>JANHGN010023423.1:44415-63927 GCA_024605025.1 Megaceryle maxima
TAAATGAAGCAGGGGCAGTTAAGTATAGAATCCTAGAATTGTTTATTTTGGAAAAGACCTTTAAGCTCATGGAGTCCCCCAACACTGCCAGGTCACGACAAAACTATGTCCCTCAGCACCACAGCTACATGATACAGTCACTTCAGATATAAGGGAATCTTGTGTTCATTCCCAACTCTAGCACTTGGGTAAATCAACTTCTTTCCATTACATCAGTCTGGAGAATCAGCAGTGGTCCTAAACTGTGTCCTTGAGATCTGGAACTTGTCTGGTCCAAAGCGTGGAGGGGCTTGTGTGAGGTCTTCCGTAATTCGGTTTGTTTTGTGACCAGTAATGGATCTGCAGTCTCATGCTTTGTAGTTTTGACATCATTAGACAACAGAAGGGATCATACATCTGCCAAGACAAGCCTTACATTTTTAATGTAACTGAAGTGTAGGACTAGAAAAGCAATCTAAAGTGGAAAATGCAAAGGTGGGATGCAACTGGTTACGTTAGTGTAAGAATTATATTGGCTGCAGCTCTCTGCTTCTGGTGAGGCCAGTAAAATCCAGGACGCTTCTGTATTGTGTGAGATCAAACTCTGTCTTTGACTGGGTTCACTGCACTGTTCACTGGGTATGTCCACCCTCTTGTGAGATACACAGCTGTAAATTCTACTTGTACAGCCATATATGGATGTTTTCTTGCCTGCTCTTTTTTTTTTTTTTTTTTTAATTTATTTCATAAATGTAAATTGTCAGTAAGTGGTTTTTTTATTATTTTATTCTTTAGGCTCTTTTTCCTCCCTCCTCTCCTGTGGCTTACAAGAATTTCCCTCCCATCTGTTCCTACCATATGTTTTTGATGGCGATTTGCACACTGCATTAGAACATGCAATGGCCAATTAGAAGATTGGGCCATTGCATTGTAGTTCTTAAAAATAATTTCTCTTGGCAAAGTGGGATTTATCTGCAGCTAAAAAAAATAATGAACCAACCAAAAAAACCCAACCCACACACACACAACAAACAAAAAACCCCAAACAAACAAAACAAAAACAAAAAAACCCAAACAAAAACAAAATCACAAAAAGCAGCAAGCATACTGTTTTTCATCTGCCTGTTTTTTTCACACACCCAAAATCAATGATAATCTACATTAAAACAATCATGAGGTAGGTTTTCCTTACCATTATTTAGCTATAAAGCAATGAAACAACATTCCATACGGCTCTGGATATCCAGATATCATAACTAACCCAGTTTAATCCCAGAGACAGTGAGAGATTACTTCAACTGCATTAATTGCAATAGTCACCAAACTCTACTTTTTTATATGCCTTGTGTGAGGGCAGAAAGTGAACAGGCTGGAGAAGCAGCCTTAGTTTATTCTGACCATGTTCTGTACCTGCTGTATCACTCCAGCAGGATATATTTTCTGCAGTGGAACAAGATAGTGTCTCTGTCCCAACAAACTGTACCAAAGAGCAGTGCTCCTGCATCACTGGGGTTAGTAAGGTTATTCTGGTGCTTTAAAAGTAGTGGTTTTATTTGATGGGGATTTGATAATGG
Source organism: Megaceryle maxima (assembly GCA_024605025.1). Classification (NCBI taxonomy): domain Eukaryota; kingdom Metazoa; phylum Chordata; class Aves; order Coraciiformes; family Cerylidae; genus Megaceryle; species Megaceryle maxima. The sequence goes on from JANHGN010023423.1 coordinate 45,969, forward strand.
TATTTCCTCTGGGTTTTGCTCCTCATTGTATCTTAGTGTGGACACGTATGCTTGCATTTTGTTTTCAAAAACCAAGTTACAATTTGCATTTATATGCACTAAAAACCAAAGTGCTGGTAAGAGTTTAAATTGGAACACAAAGGCACTGTGATGTCAGCCCGTTAGTTATTCTAATGAGTGCTGCACAGTTATTAACACAGCACAGTCCTGCCAAGAAATTCTCGTGGGCTTGGATCGGTCCTGAGCGTCAGCAGATAGTGTTCTGTTTGTCTGCTAAAATGACCCCCAAGCTGGATGCTGCTCTTTGGAAAGCAGCACTGTGTTTCTGCTTTGCACTGGTGCAAACCAGGACTGGTTCCATGGGGTGTGTGGTGCTAGTGGAAACCTAAAAGGAGGTACAGTGTCCTGACTAGAACACCAGTCCAGGCAATGAGAAATGGGGACTTGGCCAAATAAGAAGGTGCAAACTCTGTTTATCTGCTCATGTCTTTACTGGCAATGTCACAGTGTGTCTGGTGGCTGCATTTCCAGAGGATTGTAAGAGCTGTGGGGCTGTGCTCACACACAGCATCTACGCATAAGCCTCATTTGTTTTAAACAAACAAAAACCCCAAACTCTACTAAAAATGCATTAAAACTGAAAGCACTGTGGCAAGGTTGGGCTCTGTTTCTTCTTCCTGTAGCAGCAGGTGAATGCATGGGGCTGCTCTACCATGTTTGTATGCTCTCTTGTATCTCCTGTTTCCTAAATGTTACCAATTTATTTAGAACTTTATAAAACAGAAGTAGAAAAGCAGTCTCTGGAATGATTTTAAAAACTGAATCTGCATAATACAAGTCTAATTTAAGTAAATTTCTTCAAAGGCAGTGCAGACCCCTGAGCTCTCTGACTGGCCACTGGTGTGGTTATATCTTTAAATCTCTATTCTACAGCAGATTTTTTTTTCCCCATGTAGAAAACCCCACCCATATCTCTGCAGTATCTGCAGCATGAATTAGAAAGTCCATGGGGACATCTAGGTCAGCATGAGCAGATCTGACATCAGCCTGCAGATTATGCCCACAACCAACAGTGCTGCAGTTGTTTTTCTTTCTTTCCCCTCCCTTTGTACTAGGGAAAAAAATTATTCTCCACTGGCAATTCTAAGAAATGTTAAAATGCCCCTACAGACACTCTTGTCAAAATGCTGTTTCCTGCATCACAAAAACCTCCTGTGCCTCGTATGTAGGGAATATATATAATCCAGTAAGGTATTTTTGCTAATGCAGTACTGACTGCAATTCAGCAAACCAGCAGAAAGATGGGAGAGGAAAGAAGCTGAAAGCTGATGATTATGCACAGGGAAAATGAAGCTGTTATCTGAGAAGAGCTCCCAGCAACAGACCTGTGGCCGGATTCAGAGCTCAGTTGTATTGCTGTCTAACGAGAGTTACTCCACCCACCTCACAGACTTGTTCTGTCTACTTCTACAAACGCATTTGCCTTCAACTGGCAAATCTATACCAAAATACCACTCCTTGTTTCTGTCCCATATGCCAAGCAGGCCCTGGCTATAGTTTAATCCCCCCCATCTGAATATCAAGATATAGTTCTGAATTCTCCAATTTCCTGTGCTTTTCACAACCACAGGGCCCGTCTCTTAAATCCTTGTGCTATTTTTGCAATACTAATTATGGTGGCCTCAGTGGAATTATGCCTGATGAATCCTAGGGTAAAACTAAACTTCATCTTCCCGATTTTAAGCCCAGTTACACATGGGTGTAATTCACTGGAATTAACCTTAATTTATCATATTGTACCTTAGGACAAAATTTATCCCTTGGGATATTATTAAAGCATCTGAGAATGGTTGTGTTCCCTTAGCAACTTGAAGTGAGGTAGAAGAAACCTTAAAGAATTCCATACTCCTTATAGAATAATGGGAACTTGTGTTATATTTTCAGTATGGGCTGCCCGAAAATGGAGTAAGGTAGAGACATGCCTGAGAGCTTCTAGCTTTCAGTAGAGCTGACAGGCAGAGACTGGAAAAGGAAGGTAACTGATGTGGAAAGGAGTCAGAAAATTTGCTCAGGGTCGTTCTGCAGATCAGTGGCAGTTCTGGAAACACAAAACACATTTAGTGTCCAAGCCATACTCAAGAAACCCCCTTTTTCTCCCAGGAAGTTTTTGCATAGTGTAGGTAGCATTTTCCTCCTAACCATAAACCATTAGTGTGCAGTACAGAAAGACTGTATTGTATCTTATACCCATGTGTCTCACCTGGTGAACATCTGTGTCCTCTCAACAAGCTGCATGTGCAGTCTGCAGTTTCTAGTGACCTTAAATCCTGGTGATGGGCCAATAATGGGTGATGATGGGTGCCTGAATCTGGGCACAATAAACTTAAACATGCTTATGCACTGACAGTGCAGGAAAATCTGGGTGACTTTGTATCAGTCCATGAAAAAAGAGTGGCTTAATAAATTTTAATTCAGCAATGCTGATTATCTGGTGAGGGGTTCTGGTATCTTCTGCTGCCAGAAGTGGAGTAGCAGAGCTGGATTTAAGCTGCAGAGACTGCTGCTGCTATGCTGCTAGTGAGATAAATAATAAATCAAAGCCAGATGGGATGGCTGTTTCTTAACCAAAGGCCAGTACTGAACGGTGCCTTTCTGTCACTTGAACGATGACATGCTTGGATTACTGTCCAGAGGAACCTTTGTTCCCCTGCAGAGTTCCATTAGCTTCCCGGGGACAAAATGGTCTGTCTTTTGAGGACTCAGTTGCAGACTTCATCTTCTGATAGAGATGACTATAAGTACTTTCTTATATTATTTTCCTGAGTTGAACACCTTCCAGTTCTTGAATGCAGTAAAAATGACATTTAGAGAGCAAATTGGGACATAATTATAAATTCTGAAGTACATTGGATTAGAATGCACTGTAGAAAGGCAAAATAAAAAAAATATTAAATATCATTCTGAAAACCATAACCTTTCTGTCCTGTGAGAAGACAAATATTTTTAAGTTTCTCTGCTTTTATAAATGCAATACATTAAATTTATTCTTGCTTTTTTCCTCTTCTAGAAATTCCAGTATGATATGAAAAAGATGGCTGCTAAAGATGAGCTAGCAGATTATGCTAATGTTTTTCTTCTAACCTCTTTTGTCTTTTTCTGATTATGGTTTGGGGAGAGGGGGAATAAAAGTATTGAAGGTGATTGCAAAAGACTTTCATTAGCATATTTTAGGGGTATTTTTTTTGCAATACATTGCACATTAGATGCCAGTAATGGAAATGCAGGATGGCAAAAATTGGTGCCTTGATGTAGCTTCTATATACCTGGATCAAGCAGGAAATCTGTCTGCAATGAGTTTGACCTACAATGACTACAGAATATCTAATTTTGCAGCGCCTGTTTCATAGATGCTATTAGAATAAAGTGCCTGGACTCACCTGGAGCTTTGAACCATGCTGGGATGTGTTTCTACTTGCTTTTATTGCTGTGTGACTATTAATTTTTTCCATTTCATATTCTGAAATGTCATTAATTAAAGCACCTTTCTCTTATGAATGCAAAGTGTGCAAAGCACTTTGCAGTATAAAAGCCATTGGGCTGAATATGCCGAAGGAAGATACCATATTCATGGATACAACATTAAGGACTTTATGAGATTATTAAGTAGTAATGAGTAATTTTCTCCCAAATAGTGTGTGGCAACTACAATTATACCCTCTGCTAAGGAGCTTTTGTGTTCCAAGTTGCAGGACTGTTCATATAAACCCTTTCCATGTCAGGTCAGTCAATGCTTCCATGACAATAATAGAACATTAATTTAGTCTTTTTTGCCCCAGTGAGTTTTATTTGGCAAAGCCAAGGTGTGGCAGGAACTGAAGATTGACATTTTGAACTCATTTGCAAGCAGCGCTGCTAGTTTGCAGATGTGTTCTGAGCATACCTGGTACACAGATGGGAATTAAGCAACCACCTCCTCTCAGGATCTTGTAGGTTTTTATGTACTCAGCCTCCCTCTTAAGTTTGTCTTTTGAATTATAACTAAATCTAGAGCTGAGTGAGCTAGTGGAGAGAGAAGAAGAGGAAAAAACCCCCCAAAAACCCCCCAAAAACCCCCCAAAAGACAACAGTTTCTACCCAGAGCTGCAGCAGCACTGAGTTTCAGTCCTGCTCACTCTATGTGAAGACAACCACAGACCTTAGAACTGAAAATTATGCCAAAGGATTCCCAGTTTCTGTGCAGGCTCTTAATACTGCCCTTCAGTGCTGTACTCCAGCTCCCAGCTTGGGAGTTTAGCCATTTCATTTCAAGAATCGTTTAATAGAAACAGGAACAGTTTTACAGTAAAAAAAATGAACTTGTAATCCATGAGTCTTCTTTCTTTGGCCTGGAGATGACTGCTGCTTACAGAATGCAATTAAAAAAAAATCCTCCAACGCTACAGGAGGCAGCTGGGATGTGCTCACAGTCTGAAGGACAATGAGGTGCCCCAGCCGCTGAGGACTGGTATTTGAATCTGGAGGGTGTGTAGGGTAGCAGCCCAGGAGAGGATGTGGCCCTACGTGCTGTATTCCTGATAGGCTGTGCGCCTGCTCTGCACTGGAAAGAGGGGAATTGTGCTAAATGACAGCATCTTGTTGGGGCTGCTGTTGCTTCAGCCATTCTATAGAAGAGGTTGGGTTTTTAAAAAAAATTTTATTGCAACCAAGAAGACTTTGAGCATGTGATTTATTGGCATTTTTGGAGCTGAAAATAATACAGTTGGGAAGAAAATTTTTCTCCCTGGACTCATCCCTTAGCAGATAGCCCTGTTAACTCTAGGGCTTTGGCATTTATGACAGAATAAATCCCAAGCGGCAAGATCCCAGCTACACCAGTCACTGCCCAAATGCAGCTAGCCCCAGACGGCTGCTGGCCTGAGCAGATGGAGGGTGGAAAGGAAAAGGTTCAAGTCTGGAGCAGCACAGCATGAGGGGAGAGAGGCCAGGGCTTGGTACTTGAAGTTTTAGCCATGCAGCAGCAATGTCTCAATTTGGCAGGTTGTTTGGGAAGTGACATTAATTTGTGGTTACAGTGCACTCTGATTTCACCACTGCAGTGTTTGTAAGAAGTGTGTTCCACTGAAAGAGCTGATGTAAAGCTTGGTCTCTGTGTTGTGGATTCAAGGGCAATATCAAATCATTTTAAAACAGCGCTGCCACTTAAATTGATTTGGTTGTCATATTGAAGGCAAACCATTGTGAGCCTTCTTCAACACTAAACAATATATATTTTGTTAAAAAAAGAGCCAAATTCTGTGTATGGGGTAGATCTGGGGTTGTCTGGTTTAGTCCTTTGCTTTTAATGGTTATCAGCCCTTAACATTGTAATGTTAATGCAACAAGATTATGTTGTTCCTGAGCCTTGAGTTAATCTGTGCACACAATTATCTTTGTTTTAGTGATGCCTTTTAGATTGCAGTCCAGTGGTTTAATTTGAATCTAGTCAAAATCCAACATCAAAAGGAAAATGAGTGTATTAAAAAAAAAAAAAAAGTTTGGGAAAGGTGATGTGGAGGGATGTAGGTAGTTCAGCAAGGTTAAATGCCTGCTGGAATTAAATGCCTGTCTCCAGGAGTCTAAATCAATGCACTTGGGGAAATTTCTGCAACTACATGTCTGGCTCACAGTGTCCATAACAGGGGGGGTGCCCAGGGGTTCACTGAAAGCTGATATTTGGTCTTGCTACAGAGACTGATTTAAAAGCCACTTGTGGAGAAATTCATGCTGCCTTGAACTTGCTGTTTTTTCCAGGCAAATGTTGTCTCATTAAGGAAGTAAATAATGATAACATCTTAAAACTTCAACCATGGTTTGTCTTTGAATGAGTTTTAGTCCTGTTTTTTTTTTTTCTGATAGGCTTGGAGAATCTCCAGAAATAATTAATTAATTGGCTTCCTCAGAATCTGTTGAATTCCTTTGTCCCCTGAGCAAGTTTTATCTTTGGAGCACTGGAATAATGTATTGAATGAACATTTGCTTTCTGCAGTGACCGTGGGAGCACATGTGACCTGCTGCTCTGTCCAGTTAATCTTGCCTTTTCAAATTGGACCTTCCATGAGGACTTGTTCAGAGCATAAGGGGAGTATAGGTAACTCGTGATGCAAGCCAGTAATAGATCTTCTGTAAAACCACTGAGGTCATCCTTGGCTTGTGTGAATTGGCAAAGCTTTGACTTCAACACAATTCGGCTGGAGAGGAACTGGTACTAAAAAAAGCTCTTGAAGTAGACTGGGGACCCCATCGGATGCAGATGGAAAATTGAGGCATAAGGGGCCTGTAGGCATTGCACAAACCCTCTGCACAGGGAAGAATTTTCCCCTTAAGTCTTGGAAGATTAAAGGAGTGAGCATGGGGGAGAGCTGCATTTAGTTTAGGGAGATATTATAAATGCTGTGCTATCTTATGATGTGCTTGGTATAATTATTAATTGCATGATTAAGTGTTTGATGTTCTTCATAGCCAAGTTACCAACATGTTCAACATTAATTTTGCTTGTACTGTTTTATGCAACTTTCATGCCCCATAAAATGCATGTTAAGTACTAGGGATGTTTAATAATGATGTTTTTCACCAGGGCATGATTGTAAAACTCCCTTGGGTTGAAAGAGATGAAAAATGGTAGTGAGTAAACTTTCTTTGGCAGGATAGGGGTGAAGACAGGATCTTGAAACAATAAAGGTCAATGGTAAAGGAGCTTTTATTGAGTTTCAGTAGTACAGTTTTGAACCAGCATCTCAGTCAATGTAGCAATTGGGTTTCCTTGTATTCATATTAAAAAGTGAAGAGCTCTTTAGCAGTGAGTAATGAAAGTCCTAATTCGATAGGAGCAGATCTTAGTTATCTTTTCAGTTGTGCCCTGCATTGCCTTTCATAGCAGGAGTGATTCCTCTGGTCATTTTGGAATATATGTATTCAATATATTCATGTATATGCTTACTTCACATTGGCAGATGTTAAGTGGATAACAAATGAATACAGTGTCTTTTAAACTGCTCATTGACAAAATGAGGTGGGGAAGATTCCCTGCTTCAGAATCACTGAGGAACGTGTAAAAGCTTCAAGCAATGTTGGTTTAGATTATGACTTCAATTTTATGGGCTAGCGAAAAGCAAAAAGTCTATTTCTCATAGCCTGATACTGTGTATAGTAAATCAGTAAATAACTAGTGGCAGTTGTTTTAACTCCATCACTAACGGATTGTTGTCCTGTTATTAAATGTGCAAATTGAAAATCCAGCAAGAATAGACAAAAAAATGATCATGTGTGAGTGTCAGTTGCTTCAGAACTGCTGGGAAATAGGAAATATATTTTAAGACTATTGTTTGATCTAAATATTTTTAATGAAATTCAAGTGTCAGTTTGAACTCAAGATAAGGCTTCCTGATAATGACCAAAAATTAAGAACTTTGGGCTGGTCTGTCTTGGAAGTCACGAGAAGGGCAACTGTTTGCATGCTTGACAATGGGAAATAGCTCTTGGGATGGCCAAGGAGGTATGAGAATAAAAAAGTAAAGAAAATGAATTGCAGATGTGAATGCTGAAGTGTGTTTATGCTGCAGTTTTGGCCAGGAATATAATTTGCTTTTTTTTTCTGGCTATGATTTGATTTTTAGTATTGCTCTTGAGCAACTTCTTTGTTCTAACCTTCCAGCCCCTTTCAGTGTTTGATAGACTTGTTTTCCCACAGGAGATCCTGTTTGCTCCATAAATACACTAAACCTTTGTTTGTAATGTGTTGTTCTATAAATATCCCTGACATATTGACCGCTATTTACAGTGTGCTAAATTTAGATGCATAAGCATTAATCAATTGCTATCTATACCTGATATTTTGCTGCACTGTCTCTCAAAGAAGCAGAGCTGCGCATAAAAATGTCAAGCCATACCCCTAAATTAAGCTGAAGTTTTAGCAGAGTAACCTTCCAGTTTGGATGACTTCAGCTGTGGTAGAGCGCAAGCTGTCTCCTACCCCACGCAGTTTAAATGTTTTCTACTGCAGAGAATTTGTTCTCTTTTTCAAACTCTTTTGCAAAGAAAAATTATATGGAAAGTTGTCTGATTCATCCATGTCTTCCTTCAAAATGTGCTATTTGTTTCTGCAAAGGAAGACCCATCTTTGATGTGCTTTGAGTCTTACTAGGGAAGCTGATTAATCTCTTACAGCAACCAAATTCAGCACTGATATTTTCAGGCTTGCTGCCATTGTCTTCAGCAGAGTTGCATCTCTTTATCCCAATGGCTCAATCCATTTTGGAGGTTCAGTCTCTGTTTCCCTTCTCAGCAGAGGTGATTGCTTTTCCTGTGTCCCTGCAGACAAAGGGGCTGTTGTCTATGCAGTACAACATAGTGCCAAAAAAGGATAGCTGAGCTAGCTTTGAAAAAACAAACTTAGTAGATACATGTCATTTCTCCAGAGTGTAATGGTTTCTGGTACCCACTATAACTTTATCAGAAATTGATTGTTTCTGCTTATTACCGTAGAGAGCATTCTCAGAGCCAATACCAGCTGAACCCCTCTAGCCCGGTGCAATACTCCAGTGCTCAGGTGATGGGGACTTGCAGGTTGATACTTAGTCAATAGGTTTAACTGACTTTATAGTGAAATCTGTTTCTAAGCATTAAGTTTAAAGAGAGGAGGTGTATGTGATTTCACAGTCTGAACATGCGGTAGGTCAGCTTTGCATGGTAATTTTAACAAATTGCCAGATTGCTTCCAAGTGAGAGAACTTCTACAGAATAACTTAATGTATCTGACAACATTGCGACACGCAACCATTTTGTTCCTGCAACTCAGACTTTATCTTGCCACGGTGCCAATACTTATTATTCATCTCTTCTTGTACATAAGGCTGGAACTTCTGTCTAACAGATCTCTTCAACCTTCAAGAGCTTGTCAAGAGTGTCCAAAAGTAGGACAGAGCTGTGTGCTGTCCTACTAATGTGTTGCAGCATTTGGTTTCGGTTTTCTGACAGTCTAAATTGCAGTTCAATGTATAAACATCTTTGCAGTCATAGTAGCAAAGTATCATCATTTAACTGCATGCAAATAGAGTACAGAGCTACAAGAAACTGAAGTAAAAGGCACTGCTGGGTTGTATGTCACAGAAGTTCCTGTGTCTGAGAGAGGAAATACCTGTCGATAGGGTTGTATGTGGCTCTGACCTTGCTGGCTTGTCATTTATGGGCTGAGATGTCTAATAATTTAAAATAGTTCTAGCTCAGTTAATGAAGTTTATTACTCTTGACTCTGACTGATTTGGAGACCCTTATTTGGGAAATGGCAAAAGATTTTTCTGAGTTTCCTGATGTGGCCCATATAGCAAATTTACTGCAGTTGCCCTTCAGGTGACATTCCTTCACTTTATTAATGTGCCTGGTATAATTGAGTTTTACAGCATTAATAATTTAAAGCAGTTTGATGATAAACAGATAAGTAAATCATCTTTTATTGCTTATAGAATATAATATAAAATTGATTAAACCAAATAATCACTAAAATTAAAATCTGATATTTAAATTATTTTATTCAGACTATCAACCTGAAAGGAAACCAGAGATCCAGGTGGTATTTCCTTATCTGGATTCCAGTTCAGACAAACCCTAATGAATTGGTGTAAGTGGTTCTAGCTGCTTAGAACAGGGTTTTTTAACTTTCTCAGTGTCATCAGTTGCAGTGAATTACTATCTCAATAGCTATTAAGAAAGGCAAAACATGAGAAGGATAATTTGTGATCATGTTTTGTGAACGCTTATTCTTCCCTACTTATACCACCCATAGCAGAAAATTGATAAGGCAAAATTAGACTTCCTGGATTCCAGTCTACTTTGCCTTTTAAAGCCTTGGTGATCAGTTCTCAGTCTACCCCACACCGTTCTTAACATCTTAACATATAATTTAGTGACTGTTATTTCACAGAAAACCAGTGAGACTTGGAGCATTTTGATTAAGTTACTTTTAAACTAAGACTTGGAGCACTAAAGCTGCTCCTAACTCATTTTGCCATGTGCTGGGACTGGTGAATATGAGGTACTTTGACATTGCCTATAGTAAATATTGATGTAAATATGATGTGCAGGTGAAAGATGAAACCAGAAGAGGTATAATCTAGGAGGAAATATTTAAGTAGAGACTCACTGTGTAGAGATTTAGGGAACACCCAGAGACTCCTTTTGGACTCATGCCTTCTACAGCAAGTGAGGTTAGACTGTGGAGTTGTTGTAGAGCTCTTTCCTTTGGCAGGATCCCAGGCTCTGCACAGAGGAGTAGTGGTGGCCAGTCCTTGCTAAGGAAGAGCGTTTAGAAGGGGAACATTGAGTTTTGTCCTGTAGACCTCACTGTCTGTTCTTAAGCTTACTGGAGTATATACTACAGTTGGTGCATGAAATTTAAAATGTATGTGTTTCAGAATTAATAGTTGGTGGCTTGTAATTGACCTCTAATTAAAATATGTTGTTTCTAACTCGCATTAAGAATATTACTAATTAAATGAACAGCTGAAGTGGGCTGTCTGGAGTTGCAAGCATCAATGTGATGAGTTACAGCAAGGATTCAACTGCAGTGCAGAAGAAAGAAAATTGAGTGGAGGGGGGGAAATCTGTGATTTATGGTATATTATTCAGTTATTTTATATCTGTATCTTTATCTATAAAACAGAGTATTTTTAATTCATGGTTTGGCACCAGTAGGTTTCTTCTTCCCTGTGCTTCTGGGAAAATGAAATGGTGTTCTAGGTTTTTGAGAGTTGTAAATAGTTTCGGAAGGTCAGCCTGTGAAAATACGTCATTTGTCCTATTGGTGTGAGAGACAAATGCTGATGTCATTGTTTAGCTGGTGCATTGCTGTCTGTTTGCAATGCTGAGATGGAGTGGGAGAAGGGCAGTGAGATGAGGAGTGTCTGAGGGTGGGTGAGATAAGATACTGGTTAATTAAAAGCTGAATCCATGCAAAGATGCTACACTGACTTTAGAAGTTTCAATTTAAAACTAAACTGACCTCAGTCTGCTTTCAAGGTTAGGATGTGATTAGAAGGAGAGAACCAGTGAGTCCAAGGAAGAGGGCAGTGTGCTCATGGAGAGCTCAGCCAGGATTAAAACTGAATCAGACTGTCAAGCAGTTTCAGGGAACCGGGACAATATTGACAAACAGTGCTTGGCACCTACAACCCCAACACAAGGAAGGCCCTTATCACCCATGTCAGAATGAAGTTGGGTAGGGTGTTTCTTGTTTCATAGGCAAGGAAAAGTGCATGTAATTCAGGTGACAGATTTCTGGTCACGTGCACACTATCTGCTGTAGAGTGACATGTGTTTCTGCATCCAGGCTGTTTAGTTTCCTTAACAGAGCAGCTACATTGGATAGGTGCATTCCCTGTCTGTCTGTCTGTCTGTCCCGACTGCACTTGCTGCTTGGAGGCACTGTTTACAGGACATGGGTGCCCTTTTAGGGGGGCAACAAGATCCCACTCCTGGTCCGATAGAGAGCGGGAGGCAGCTACTGAATGAGGGGAAAACAATTCCCAGCCATTCATATACCACAGGTTGCCTCTGTTGTGAGCGAAGAAGCAAGTGGTTTTTTTAATTGTGGCTTGGTTCAAAGAGGTTTGCAGTAAAATTGCTGCCAATTAAGTGGGTCTTTTAAATAGAGCTGTTGAGAAATGCTTCCATTTGTCACATGCTTTTGATTAATGCATAAAGCAAAACAAGTATTATGGGAAAATAAGCCTGCTGTGTTCATTTGTGTGATTCTTCATCTATCATTCTACACTGTGAAATCAAGTACCATAAATTGTCTAAGTGAGGTAATTGGACTGTAGTTCCATTTAATCCATCCATTATTTTTAACCTTGATGTAAAGTTTCTTGATGCTGCTTTTTCCCCCTTTTTCTGTTAGTTTTTCTTAATTACTCGTCTTGGCAGCAGGACATTTCAGCTGTCCCAGTAATACCCTTTGGGAATGTTTCAACAAAGGTTTCTGCAGAGTCAGCCTTTCTGAAAATAAAGCAGATACTGAGGTTAACATGAGAGGTGCGTGCCTTGAGGTCACCTTGGCTTTTTTTTTTTTTTTTTTTTTCCTGCATATAGGAAGGACAAGTTTGCCTTGAAACACTGTCTCTCCCTGGTTACCTTGAAAAGAAAATTACCTTAGATGGTGTTAAAGGGTTGCTTGGTTATAGTACTTGTGTAATCTTGTCAAATAATCAAAGATTTCACCCTAAGTCCTGAATTATATGACAACAAGAAATGCTTGTGTCCTTTCTGTTGCATATCACTCTTTCTTGTAAAATAGCCTGTTTGAAAGGTGAAACTGTTTTAAGAGGGAATGGAGGGCAAATCATGTAACCTTTGAGCATCACATCTTCAGCTCTGACATGTAATGTGATAAATTTCAGAAAGATTAGTTATCTGAAATGAAGCGGCTGCTGTTCTCAATGGTTTCCAGTACATGCTGGGGAAGGACTCTCATCAATCATGCTATTTTGAGATGTTAATAAAGAGGCTTAAGGTGCTGGATTTAAGCAGGGGACATTCCATCTTGGACCTGGAGCAGCCCAAGGTGTATGCATGGCTCTTCTGCAGCAGGCATTTCATTAAAGACAAACCTTCTTATTAAGATTTACAGGACATAAACTCAGCCTATTTGTTACAGATGTAACATAATAGCAATTATGCTTTCTGCTTATTTCACTGAAGCACTGAGAATTAGCTCCAGTATATTTCCACTTTTACATCTCTGGCTTTGCCAAAGCTGAAGTTCTTGATGTGTAGGATTTATCAGGGACCAATTTTCCTTCTATTGAGATTTGCCACAAGATATTGTAGAGATCAAGTGCTGCTTGTAGAATGGACTTTTATTTTAAATAATGAACATACCTGGAATTAAAATAATATGAAGATTTTAAGTTTGGACTGGTGCTTGGAATTCAAAGCCATGTGTGTTGGCTGCAAAATGGTCAGGAACTGGAAGAGGTTTTTCTCTTGTCAGTGCATTGTTCCATGGCTGTCTGCAGCAGGGCTCCTTGCTGCTTCTGGAGATGCTGGGCTTGGCCATTGCACATGCCAGCATCTCAGGCTGGGTAATTCGATCAAGGTAGTGGCTCCCACTGTGCTGAAGCACTGACAGTGGCACTGAATGTGTAATTGAGATGGGTGTGTGGACATCATGTCAGACAAAGCACAGTATTTTAAATTCTGCCTAGGGAAGCTGTGGGTTTCACTGCCATGTGAAATTTAAATGTGCTTTTTTTCTTGGGTGTGATTGATCATGCTTTATATGGTGATCAAACACTTTGGGAAGTAATCTTTGTAGTGAAGTGATCCTTCGTTATCCCCATGCACAGCTCTGCACAGGTTTCTAATTTGCTGCATTTAATATTTCTCTCTAAATGACCTGATCTTTGTAGTATTTTTGGCTACAGTCTCCTTTGAGGATTGAGACTCGATCTACACTGACAAATCTTATATCTCTAAACCATCTGTTTGGAGCCCTTTCCTTCCTGCTGTGACCGATGTGTTATTCTGTATAATTGGAAACATCAGCCAAGAGAGAGGTGTAAGGCTGTCTGTGAAACCTCTATTTTCAGGTATCCCTGGTGTAAGTGCTTTTTGCTGGCTCAACCCCCTCATCCCAGGCTTGTTCAGGTGCTCATATTCCTCTTTCTAACAATACGATCAGTGAAAAGTGGAAGGAAGTTATCAAACCATGCAGTAATGTAGTAAGGTTATGCAAACTGGGGAATAGATTCTATAGTCAAGTGAGGCCTGTTATGTAGAATAAAGTTGGCGTGTGCAGTCCTAGATTTGAGTAACAGCAGGAATGTGATTTGGTTGGAGCTATTATGAAACAGTGTGAGCCCCTCAGTGTGACCCAACGCTGGTTTGACACTGGACTGTCATTGAGAGGCTCTAGTCCTGCGCAGGTTGCGAGGCTGTTCCTGGGAGTGATGAGCAGCCCGAGAAAAGGCTGTAATGAGCAGCAAGCTGCAGATAAACCCGGTCTCATGCTTGGCCATCTCTCTGCGTGTACTTTGCTTTGTGAACTGAGCCCAGCCTGAAGTGCATTGACAGAGATTCACCAAGAGGGTGCCTCTGCGCTTATTTGTGAAACACCCAAGGTTGGCTCCCTGCAGTGTGACACCCTCAGTTTAGCTCTAACTGCAGCTGATTCCTTGGGTTCATCACTGTTGCACAGATCTCACATGCTGCGGGAAGCTATTCCCTTTGTCCATGTGCTAGTATTTGCAGCTTGAGTGTTGCACATATTTGCTTCCACTTGCAAGGCTTCCGCAGCAAGAATATACTACAGATCTAAAGGAAGGCACATTGTGTATCTTAATTTAAATATGTCTTTACTTAACTCATAATATTTACTAGTGCCTGCAGGTAAGATCACTCACTAATATCATACAAATAAATTAATACTGACAGCTCCCTAGGGTAACCAATTAGAAAACAATACTTGTTCTGTTGCTCAGTTCCTTTACTGAAAGACTCCAATCAAAAAGTCACTGTGCTCTTTTCTACTGATTTAAGAAATTTTTAGATCATCTCCACAGTGAGACATAAATTCTGTTCTTTCCAGACAAGGAAATGCTGCTGATATCTTGTTCGAAAGCTGTTGTCACAGAAAATTACTCCTGTAATTGACAGTATAGGCAGCTTGCTTAACTGATGGCTCAAAAGGTCATGTCACTGGTACTGTGCAGCTCAGCACTTCTCCAAAGAGCTGACCTTACTGAACAACACCCTCTTGTCCTGCGCTTGCAGGTGAACACAACACCAGGCAAATACCCAGCTCAGCATTTCTTTCTTGCAAAGCAGAGTTGTTGGTTTTTTTTCAGAGGCTACCATTAACAACTCTAAATCAAACTCAGAAAGCAAGAAGCAGCAAAGAGCACCCTTCCTGCTCTTACCATGTGTGTAGGTTTGGGAATAGACTTTTATTTCCCACAGGCCAAAGAACCAAGAATTTGGGATTTTATATGAAAGAGAAGAGGTGGTCTTGTGAGCATAAATTTTATTGGCATCAAAAGGTTTCTTCCTCAGGCTGCTCAGAGCATAGTTACATAAAGCGGGGTTTTAATAAGGTCCCGTTTTGCCTTTGACAGCTGCTTCCCTCATGATTTTGGAAAGATTGCATCAAGTCATTGCCTCTCTTTCCCCATCTGAAAGGCTAAACTGCTAAACTAACACGCTGGCTGGAGGACTAGTTGATAGTTTTGAAGTGTTTTGTAAATCCCATGCACTAGTCAGGTGATAAAAAAATAGTGAGTGATAGTCTGTGATTTCTTCAGTACATACTAGCACAGAATTTTCACTGGACTGGAACAGAACATCACCTGGATAATACCACCCTTCCTGAGAGGTGAATCGGGAGCTGTCTCAGCTCCTCAGAGCAAGACACAGACTTGTGCAATGGCTGCTGCTGGATTAGTCAGCAGGGGCTTCAGAAAGAGGGTTGGTTCAGAAGTTCCCATGAAAACATTCCTGCTTCTAAACAGTAAATGGCTTGCAAAGGAAATCAAAGCTGGCACAGATTATCCTTATTCACTTACAAAACTGATTTTCAGAGACGAAAACCTGCGACATGAGTGTGAAGTGGGATTTTGAATGTGTGCTTTGAATTTGAGTTGCTGGATTTGGATTTCTCTTTTGTCAAACTGTCAGGAAAAGGCTTGCTTTTTTGCTGGAGAAGGAAATACAATGTCATTTTGCAGCTAAATCTGTCTTGTCTTTTTGACTAACACTCTTAAACAATACAAAGTAAAGCATCAGGGAAAAGAGACTGATGCCATTTAATTGCATTTTTTGAATGGAGGTATTTTCCTGAAGATGAGTCTGTAGTCACAAGTGCAGTTATAATGGCTCAGTGTGCTGAAATGTACGGATGGGCGAACCTGTGCCTGGGTCAGATGTGGATAAACTCAGGTAGATGCAGCCTCTTCTGCCCAGGCGTCGGGTCTTCCAAGTACAGCCCAGCTCTGTTCTGGAGATTGTATATCAGTTAAAATGGCAGATAATACATTTTGCTGCTTAGACTTGGCTTGTATGAGTGCATCTGGGACTTTGAGGTTGAATTCAGCCAGTGTGGAGCTTGGTGCAGTGGGAGTTCTCATTTCCCTGTGCCCATCGGAGCACTTTGGGAATGATGTGCTTTGCCAGTTGTTCCCTGGCTTTGGGAATGATGTGCTCCACTGATTCATGGCACCAGCGTCATGGACTATCTTGCAGGGCTTATTTGTGAGACAGTGCTGCCTCCTGTCAAATGGTACCAGCATCAGCGTGAGTGGAAGATGACATTTGGCTTCTGCAGAGGGAGAAGCTGTCCTCAGGATGTTGCAGTTTGTTCTGTTCTCTTCTAAGCTGGGGTTAGATCGGGTGCCTACAAAGGGATGTTACCTCACCTGCACCCAAGGCTTTTAAACTGAACATTAAGGTGCAGGGTTTAAAGCTGCACAGAGAAAACTAAATAAAGCTTTGTTCCAGTCTTAACATCTTACAGCCGAGACTCTGTCTGTGTGTATGGGAGTTTGGGAGCGGAAGGTCAGAGTTCTTCTGGTTTCCCTCCTGTCTTTCCCTCTGTGTGTAGACAGATGAACAATCATGCAGACCTAGGCAGTTTGAAGCTGTAAGAACTCAGGTCTTAGCTGTTGGGGTCACAAAGGCATGTAAAAAATGAGCTGTATGATTCAGGAGGAGTTTCTGTTGCCTGAATGCCCTTAACCCCTGCCACAGTGTTTCAGATCAGTGGCATCTCTGCAGCCTGGAAAATTGTGCCTTTATAGATCCTGAAATTAAATGCTCAAAACCCAAAACTTTTTATCTTCTCTGTGCCCCAACCAGGGCTCCTAATGCTAGGATAGAATGGTGAGGGTAAGTGAATTTTCAGTATAAAATACCATTTTGTGTAACTCCTGTAGATCCTGGGGTCCTGGATTGCTTCTGTTGATGTGTGATACATTCTAGAATTGGAAACTGCTTATAACCTGTCTGCTGTGGTCAGATATTCAAAGTCATCTAAACGTAAAACTACCATGTTCATATAAATACCTTTAATTTGGGCATTGTGAGTCTTTATAGTTGGGTTGGTTTATTTTAGCTAAAGTAGGTAATTGCTTGTTATTGTTTGCAAAACAATCCCCCTTTGCCCCTCCCTCCTTGAATTATTAATTTATCTTCATTTTGCATGGCCTTTCAAGATACTTTGTAAAGAGAGGTTTTGAATTTTTTTTTTTTTTTTTTTTTTTTTTTCCCAGATGTCTGTGTCCCCACCTGCTAAAGTGTTTAATATAAATTCACTATCTGTCCTTGCAGATTGCATTATGCAGTCTGGGGTTGATGGACTTTTTGACAAAGTGAATATTGGAGACAGATTTGATAAAAGACATGCCACATCTAATGATGTTTAATGAAAATAAAAGCTTTTGGGTTTGATGTCCTGCCCATTAACTTAAGTGTGATTATATTTATTGTCCATCAAGCAGCTCAACACAAGCTCAGTCAGAAAATGAAATTTTAGTGTTACGGTAAAAATAGAAACCAGGATGAATGCTTTGGTTGGGGGACAAATAGGGTTTGGGAAGGTCACGTTGTATCTGTGGAAACATTGCTGCTGATTTCAGCAGGGATTGAAACGGGTTGTAAATATTGCCGGGGAAGAAACGGGAATAACACTGCAAATGTTTCTGCTTATGGTTGAAGTTGTAATATTTGATGTGTAACAAGATCCTTATGTATTCCTTGATGTTCTTTGCCTGTTTCTGGCTCTTTCTGGAGATACTGCAGTGCATGGACATGTTTTGTTCCACTTCTCATGTAGCTTTCCTGGCAGTGATGAAGACCATGGGCTAGTCAGGAGACACTCACAGAGTCACAGCTGAGGGTGCTCTGTAAGACAAGGGGGGAAAAAAAAAAAAAAAAAAAA
>JANHGN010023424.1:0-27953 GCA_024605025.1 Megaceryle maxima
TCTACAACTACCTGAAAGGAGGTTGTAGCGAGGCTGGTGTTGGTCTCTTCTCCCAAATTACTAATGATAAAATGAGATGAAATAGCCTCAAGTTGCATCAGGGAAGGTTGAGATTGGATATTAGGAAGAAATTATTTACTGAGTGGTTGGGCAATGGAACAGGCTGCCCAGGGAGGTAGTGGAGTCACCATTCCAGGAGATGTTTAAAAAATTAGTAGATGTAGCACTTGAGGCTATGGTCTAGTGGTTAGGGAGATGTTGGGATGAAGGTTGGACTTGATGATCCTAGAAGTCCTTTCAACCATAATAATTCTATGATTCTATGTGCAAGCACAATCTGGCTATGCTGATGGCCAGGTCTTAGTGTGGGACAGAGGAGAGGTGCATTACTGTCCCATCTCCCCAGCTGCACTGCTGGGATCTTTGGCAAGTCCCACCACAACTGTGCATTGAGGAACTTAACTGGGCTGGGGAGAAGGTAAAAAATAGCAATTATTTCTGGGGGACAAGAGGGTTTTTAGGGTTTACCCTCTTATTGCCTAAAAGTCAGTGAGAATGCCAGGCATTTTGCAGCTGGGGAATCAAGCCAATAGCTTCTTAATATTTGGTGTGTGTTTCTGACAGATGGGATGAAAATATAAAGTATTATTACAGTATTCACCCTTGCGTTTAGAACATACATTGTTGTTGCTACTATTTTCAGATCAGCTTACCTCCCTTTGCATGCATGAAGTTAACAATAAAACACTTCATACCCAAAAGTTGCTGATTTTTCAGGTATTTATATTATCTTTCAGTCTCCTGTCAGTCTAGTCATCCAGCTGATTCAGTTCGTTCTAACAAACTATAGGTTTCACCTCCATAGTGACTCAGGAAACATTTCCTCTCTCCCCACTTTTCAGAAGCCAGGGAAAGAGAAGGGCAAGTTTAATTCTTTGTATTCTTAAACAGTGATAAAGAACGACAA
This sequence comes from Megaceryle maxima, assembly GCA_024605025.1. Taxonomy (NCBI): domain Eukaryota; kingdom Metazoa; phylum Chordata; class Aves; order Coraciiformes; family Cerylidae; genus Megaceryle; species Megaceryle maxima. The sequence goes on from JANHGN010023424.1 coordinate 968, forward strand.
GTCCTCTTCATGTTCACCTCCTTTCTATGTCTGGAATGACTGAATTGGTTGGCTGGAAGAGCACTTCTTTTTGCAGCAGTCTGAAAGGTCTTTGCTATCATGTGTCACCTGTGCATGAGATATCACAGTCTGTGGTTTTGTCCCTTAGGTAGGACTCTTCCTGCTGTTGCCATAAAGATTTCCCTTAGATTCCTCAAGATTTCTGCCTGCAAGGCCAAACCTCATGCTGCCCATGAACTCTGCTGGAGCAGAGATCTGTTTCTAGCCCAGACATCTGCTGCTGCTGGACTCAGAACTGCATTTTGATGTCCACTATGCACTGCCAGTGCAAACTTTGCCAGGCAGTGTTGCCAGGCAGCAACATTAAAGGGGAAGTATTTGTTGAAAGTCAAAGGCCAAGATATGAATGTTATGCCTAATGTCCTCTTTCTTTGTAGCTGTCATAGGAGTATAGCACAAGAGATGTGCTCTGCATCATTTCGGGAAGGCTATAACAAGTGTGTCTGAGGAATTGCCACATCATCTCCTTTGAGCTTCATTACAGAATAGCCTTCATTGTTCATCCTCATTTCCGTCTTCTCTGGATATTCCTGGATTTCAGAGACAGTGTGTATCAAAGCTCATTTGAAGGATCTAGAGCAATTCAGAAATAGAGAGGTCCAAACTGAAACATCAGCTTTTATTTCCCCCTGAGAAGTGTTCAACAAACCGTTGATCACTGCAGGAAATCAAACTCATGCTGACTTAATCCCAACTCATCATTAAGGTCACACGATAGTTTGTAAAGACTCTTTTGTAGTCATAAAATATTCTTTAAAAATGCAAGGAGAAATGTTTCCTCTTTACCTTGGTGAATTTCTGGTTTTGTTGGTGCAGCAGAGACCAACAGTCCTGTTGACTCTGTCTTCCACCACCACAGCCTGGGTCAGATGTGATGGGGACAGGCCTGGGAATAATTTATTTAATTGAATTGCAGATGTAAAGAGAGCACAGAGTCATCTGTGCTAGACCGTCAGATCTCCTAAGAACCAGAAGTTTGTGTACATGTTAAGTTATTGCTTCACCTTCTCTTCATCTGCCATTTAAGCCTAGGGGCACTGTTGGTATAATATGGGTGGGTTTTTTTCACTGTAAGTAGTTTCAAGGAAAAACATCAACAACTAAAATTGAGGGTGGAGAAGACTGAATTAGGATCTTTGCTGTTGATCCTTCATTTGACTTTGGGACAATATTATCCCCATTATTCAAAATGGGAACAGAAGGAGGGTAGATCTTTGGCATCATAGTGGATGTCTCAGATAAAAACTGTCATGTCATCAGCTTTTAAGTGCACTTTTAAAATGCTCAAGTAATGATCCCAAAATAGTGACATTCCCATTAGTACAGTGGTAGCACCTTACTGTGTGAAGCTGTAATATTGAATTTTAATTATAAGAATACTTTGAGTCATATATACATATATATATGTATTTGTGTATCATATTAATGTTATTTACTGTAAAAATTGCTCACCTATCATGAATAAGTGTTACTCACCTTGAAGAAGAAGAAGAAGGAGGAGGGAGAAAATCTTATTTGTTTTGCAAAGGTGTGTCAGCATTCTAACAAAATAGGCAAAAACATTATCCCTTGCAACTTAATCTCAATCTTCGGAGCATGATTACTGACACATGAAAGAGTACCAATACTCTAAAAGAGACTGGCCTGGTGTCTTAAAAGAGGTCCAGTCTAAGTAGTCTAAGTCTTAGACTTTAGTCTTTATTAAAAGATGTCTGTTGCTAGTAGTGGACCACACCCAACACGTGTAAGAAGATAGGTATTTTTATTCCAGATGACACTTGATTCTGGTTCAGCCTGGTTTTGGTGATGCCATGTCACAGGCTCCATTGAAAAGTGAGAAATCTCAGCAAAAGATAATGATGGCGGAGTCAGCAACCAGGGCAAATTTCTCTCTGGCTCCATGAAGGTGGTACTTGATTTGTCAGTTTTCAGTGTATTGGCTTTTGATTTTCTGGGAACAACCCCTTACTGCTATATCCAGAGACAGTGGACAGCAGTGCATGATTTTCCTCTCCTGTATGAGACCTCACTTCACTCAGCTCTAACCTCCCCTCTCCTACCCATTTCTAATCTATTTTAGTCTTTTTGATCTCTCTGTCTCCTCATGTGGAAATTTTTTCCAGCCCCTATCATTTTTAGCATCTGTCCCTGGAGTCAGTGCTCTTCAGCATCATTTGATCTGAGACAGGATGAAATGAAAGTTTGCATGACTAGGATATGCCATAGGTTTACCAAGTGGTGCTTAAACCTTCTAAGCTTTACTTCTCTCCCAATGGTATGTCCTGACAATGTCATTGCTTTTTAGCCACCCCATGAATGGGCCCATTGTCACCTCTGGGATATTTTTCCTTTGTGGCTACAGCTCATCACCTGTTTTACAGCCAGTGAAGCCACGCAGCCTTGCTGCCGGCACATTCTTGCCCTCCTTTTCCCAGTGCTCCAGCTGGGTATGTGGTCAGGCTGTCGGCACATGAGATCACATCGAGCACGGCTACTCCCTGGAAGCCAAAGTGTTGCTTAGTAACCCACTCATGGAAGTACCAGAAGCATTTTTCAATCTGTCACATTGGCGAAAAACACTGGCTTCTTGATTTAGAGGCATTCTGCTGCACGTAGCAGGGCTGTGCTCCATTACCTTGCATCCAGAGCTATCTGCAAGTGAGGAAATGAACCTCCCATTTAATGAAGGGGCTGGTGGGGGATGAGACACAGAAAATATTTGGCCAGGATTGCACGTGAAGCCTTCATCTGCTTCTCCTGGCACCTAGTCCTCATCTTAATTCCCTTCCCATGGGAGATATTCCTTCCTTATGAAAGTGCACTCCAGGGTCCTATAGCAGTTGGCCAAATGGGACCCTGCAGCACCTTCATCTATTATGAGACATTACTGCAATAAAACATGCTGTGTCATACAGAAGCTGGATGAGGTATTACAATATTTATGTTGTAAGCCTCAGTGTCATGGACAGTCACTACAGAGTAATGTATATCTTTTTTAATGCAGTGGAGTCAGAGCAGCTTCACAAGAGCACACAGAACACAGACCATCTGGGATTACATGGTTTCCTCACTTATTTTCATATTATTCTGTTACAGAGAGTTCAATGAAAAACATCCTCTCATTTAAAAATAGACTGTAAAGGCTTTTAGGTTACTCCCTTCCCCTTTTAAGAAGAATTCAATTCGGTAGCAAAATATCCAAGAACTGTGTTCTGGCTTCAGAGGCTTGCTCCTTTAACTGGCACTGGTTTATCCTTTAAAATGGCTTCAAAAAGTAACCTGAGGGCGTTTTCTTTGAGGTACCTTATTGGTTTTGCTATCAAATCTCCTCAGTTTGGAAGTGAAAAAGTATTTTAAACAATGTCTAGCTTTGAGCTCTGGGGTCCAGCTGGGCTTTTCCCACCCTTGTCATTAGAGAGAGTAGAGCCATAGCCTTGTCTCCAGCCAAGAGTATCACCCATTCCTGGTGCCTCTTGTTGTCAGATTGTGTCCTGTAAGCACTCTGCAAAAAAATGAAGGGGTTTTATAAAGGTCATGAAAGGTTCAGAGTGGTCTGAAGAAAAGGTTGTTAGCCAAGTGTTCCTGAGAAACTCTTTTGGTCTTCAGAGTGTCTATTACCTCGGACTATGTGCGATGCTGCAGTGATGAAATTAGCAAAGTTTATTTCTTGTGCAAACCTCTTTCAGTGCAAGGCCAGTGACACCCACACAACAGTTGGGGGCTAAAGCTTGACTCAGCATCAAAATTTAAAAAAATCCCACATCACAGGAAGCACTGACTTGATTTCTGAAGACTCTCTGAGGAAGTGAATACATTCCTGTGCTCCTTCCTAGTCTAATAGATAAACTTGGGTGTCTTGCAATTTTATTTCACATAGTTGCATCTTTATTGAATGTAGTTTAAGAAATACAGAAAGTGATTAAAAAAAATGTTCCTGATGACTGGTGCGTGGCCAGTGTAAGAGCAGCTGATGACCAGCTGTGGGTCCAAGTGCAGAATATTCATAATGAACTGGCTTCTCTAGGGGGCTGGGAGCATTTTTGGCAGGGGAACCAAAGACCTGATCTACATTTTAATTCTTAGAACTGGCTGTGCCAGCTCAGGACTAATGGAAATTCTTGCCCTTGTGATGCTTTTCTCTGTGGAGAGAGGATTCAGAGAATCACTAAGTGTGCAATGCATCGTTTGTTTTAAAAGTAGCAGGGTATCTATTTCCAGTCTTCTAATACATTAACCTTGAATTTTGTTCGTAATTAAATAGTCTTGTCTTACCAGTTAGCCATTGCAGCAAGAGAATGGTTGTTATAGAGTGGGCTAGGGAAGAGCATGTGGACTGGGTAACTTCCAGGCAACACTGAGAAAGGACATCCACTCCCTGCATTCACAGGGGAAGAGCACCTCTTTTTCTGCACGTTCTGCAAATTCTGCATGATAAAATTATTTGAGCTGAGAGAGATCTTAACTGGGCTAGTGACAAAGCAGGGGATATTCTACTAATGTTAACTGTTGTTTAATTGTTGAGTTTTCTATCTGCACATATACTCACAGCCTTCTTTTCAACATTGGGGAGGCTCTACGTTATCTCTCTCTCACCTAACTGGGATCTGCCTGACTTTATGGAAACAACAAAATGTGGGTTGGAAGCTGCCCCACTTCCTGTCTGTACATACCCTGACCTATAAATGCTATATGTGCAAGTTGAGTGACTGCATCATAGTGGCTTTTGTAATGCAATAACTGTGGTGTCAAGATAATGTGGTTGGAGAAAACTAGGAATACTTAAGACTTTACATGAATAGAAAATCAAAGTCACTGAAAAGGTGATACAGCTGAAGAAGTTTTCTTACTCCGCACCACCACCATGTTTTCTACAGTGTGCCAACTTCTGTGTCCCCTCGATGGCCTTTTTTATCCTTTTTGCAGCAGAATGGAACTTGACTTTTGTGTCTCTACTCTGAGCTGGAGCCATTGATGTTCTGATGTTCAGTCTTTTCATAATGTGCTAATGATTTGAAAAATTAACTTTGTCATAGGTTTGCCAGTTTCCATAGTTTCCCATCAAAATAATCTACTGCCAGTAGACTGGAGGAGTTTTGGGTGCTGTTGGCTGAAGTGTGCCATTGAAATGTTGGTCTCCAAGACAATAGTGATACGGAGGTTTTGTATCGATACTTGTCAGAAAAACCCAGCACTCTCAGAAGAAACCAATTGTCCTGTTAGTCACATGGTAAGTACAGAGGCAAACCAGAACAAGTGAGGGAGGGAACAAATAAGGACTCCTGCCTGAAGAATATCCCAGATATCACTTTCACTTCAGAGGAAAAACCTTTCTGTGACCAATCCCGGGGTGGGCTCACAAGGCTGGAGAGACAAATCACTGTAGCATATTTGTCACCATATGTTCGATCACATAAACATACCAGAATAGGAGAAAAATGCCCATCATTTCTTTCAGCTTCCTTTTCAGCTGTCACTTTCTCCAGGTTGCCTTTTGCTAACCCCTGTGAGGCCTCATTGGAGTTTACACTATGCTGCTTGGTATTCATTTACTTTTTGTGGCCACAGATTAAAGTTACAGGTTTGGGAACCAGTACATAATTCTAAGGACAGTTTCTTGTGTTATTTTTTTTCTCCTTCTCTCCTTTGTAAAGTGTGAACCTTTCTTTTGAACTCTGAAGTGACTGTATTGTTACAATGTGTGTATGTAGAGATTTGTTTTGACATGGCTTGTGTGGAGGACCTTTGCTGCTCTTATCTCACACTTCATTTTGTTAAGTGCTCAATAGCTTTGCCAGCCTTTTGAGGGGGAGGAGAAGTCATGAGGTGGGTTCCTTTGCTTCAAAACTTGGTGGTTTTTGAGGGAAATTTGCCCCGCTTTACCTAGAGTGGCATGAAAATCCAGAGTGCTCCTGACTGTTCTTCAGTCATCCCAAACTGATTTCTTCCAAGAGATCGGTCTTGCAACCCTCAGAAAAATATGTTGCTTAATGCTATAAGCCAGCACTGACCAAGATGGCCCATCAGTCTGTCATGCATGGAAACCTGCATGATGTTTCACTCCCACCTGAAGGTGTCTATCTGAGCACAGAGTGAATCTCACCCTTCGCTCATGACTACTGACATTGCTCCGTAGATGCTAATGGAGCTACCACAAATTGCACCAGCCAAGGATCAGCCCTTCTGTGTTTTGGTGGTTAGGAAACCTGTGAGTGAAATCCTACAGGGGGTTGAGAGAAGAGGGCAATGTGTGTTGGAAACCTCTCAACTCTTCAGGATTTCTTTGGTATTCATACACATTTGCAAGAATGTATTCCAAGTATCTTGTACTGTTATTAGTAACTTGTACTGTAGTTTGTTAGCAGTGTTGACTACCTACGTAGCTAATATTATGTTGCAACTTAGAAAAAGTGTAAACAATAGCAGAAAACAGGAGCTTAGAACTTGTATGTACTTTTTTTTTTTTTTTTTTTTAATATTAAAGCATTTCAGTTAAAAGTACAAGGAAAAATGCTCCCGTAGTCTTTGTTGTACATTCAAACAGACGTGTGGAAAGAGAGAGGAGCATGAGAGGAGCACTCTCTTCCTGAGATCTTCCCTGTTTGCTTTGGTACTAACAAAAAGAGGTGGTCAAACTCTGAGGGAGGACTCTACATATTAAAGTTTAATCGGCAAACAGAGGATATCAGCAACCTAGTCCAGTATATATTATGTATTAACGGAGTTCCTGCGACCGAAGCCGAAGCATCTGAAGGATCGCTGAGCCATTACTAAGTGGTAATTCACATGGACGTGAGTAGCTACACAAGGGGTGGTAACTGGGGAGGAATTAATGAATGAGTCCACTGTGTAACACGTTAGATTTCCTTTATTTTTATCACAAAATACCTTCAGAGGTCACTGCGATTCTGTTGATATGGGGGAAAAACACCCAAAGCCAAGGTTATTTCAGGAGTACTGGAAAGTTGTGGGTTTGGGTACCAAAGAAGGGGTATCGGGAAACAGCAGCACACATAGGGAATAAATAGTCCTCAACATGCATCCCAGAAACTCTTTTTTCTCCCCTCAAAATGTGTGTATCCAAATACTTTTCTGGATCACATCACTGTGGGATCAATGTGCGTAAGCAGACATCTCTAAAGCGGCTTGGGATTTGGTGATCTCAGCCCAGCTCTTACTAGCCAGATGCCCATGATATGAAAACAACCATCAAAACTGTCTCTTTGGCTGGCACTGTTTAATCAAAGGGACAATGGGAGAGAATGGCAGTCTTACTTCTACAAAGAGCCCTTCAATGTCAAATTTGCCATACAGTAGAGTGGCATTCACCTCTGTGGCACAGACCACAGCCACTCCAGGAGAGGAACAAAAGCTCTCAGACAGCACGCAATTAATCCAGCATCTATTAAACCAAGCATGGGTAATTTTGAAGGAACATAACAGATTTCTGTTTTAAATTATTCTAAGCACTACTTTTTTAACTCTATATGGTATGCATGGCTCAAAGTACAAAACAGAAGTCTGTGTTTCTGGCAGCTGTTATCTTCCCCATAGCTGTTTTACATCCTAAGCATCTCATAATTCTGAGACAAAAATCAAGTAAAGCACAGCAGAGGAACAACACTAAAATTCTGATGGCTTTCCTGCTGCCCACAACCATGATCAGGTGCCCAACACAGGAGCAAACAATTAGTTCCATGACCAAGGGAACTAATGAAAGCTGTTTTCCTGTGGATTTATGACAATACGTTAACTTGGTGCCAGAGAATTGAGGAGTTTGTCTTTCTGCTGATATCTTGAATCCAGAGGAGGATTTTATCAGCTATAGTCTCTGGAATGGCTTAATGAACTTTGAAGTGGTGATATATTTAGAAAAAAGATATATTGCATGTTACATACAGTGAAGATGAAATTTGGTGGTGGGAATTTACAAGATAATTTAAAAACACATATCAAAACAATATATAGTTTGCCTGCTAAGTCCTAAAAATGGGAATTTTGCTTGTTTTATTTCTGTAATGTCTATCTACACTTTATCCCATGTAGCTCTATTGAATAATAGCATGATTGCCAGTGGGGTGGTTCCAATAAAAGACACAGAGTAGTTGCAGCAGTAGATTATAAAGGTGTAAATAAATAATATGTTTTACAGAGAAGGAAAATTATGCAGAGATCTAAGCTGGATGTGTATTTTTTAAGCTATTTACAAGTAATTTGGAAAAGAAGATGAAAAGTGAGGTGAGAAGTTTACTGAGAATGAAAAACTGTCCTGGGCAGTCAAAACAAGAGTTGATTGTGAAGAGTTGCAGAAGTTTTTAATGATAATGAGGGACTGGGTTGTAAAATGACAGATGAAATCTACTGTCGATAAATGCACAGTAATGTTTCTGGGGAAAAAAAAGCACTCTAATTATACATGCATAATGAGGGGCTCTAAATCAGCCATCACTGCACAGGAAAATGATCTCGTTGTCGTCGCTAATTCTGAGAAAATGACAGGTCAAGGCTGAGCAGGTGTCAAAAAAGCAAGTAAAATGTTAGGAATTACTAGGAGGGGAGAAAAAGAGGGGGAAAAAAAAAAAAAGAAAACATCATTATGTCCCTGCATAAATCTGTGCTGTGGTCCTGCACCAGGTGGTATCTATGGCTTTTCCATGCCCCCATCCTCCCATTCCCACAGCCTAGCACAGATCCCAAAAGCCTGTAGGAGAATCAGAAGAGGCACTGGGGACAGGCAGAAAGCATTGGCACTACAGGGAAGCTTCCACGTGACAGGAGAACAAATGTGCTGGTACTCACTGGCTATCAAGAGAGATGGCAAACGAGAGACAGGTTTGCCTGTTTGCCAGGAGCCAGCTGCCACACAAGTTGCACCTCCAGCCCCAGAAGTCCTGAAGCATCTGGCTTTCTGCAGCTGAGCAGACACAGCCCAGGCCATATTTTTATCCCCCAAAGCTTCCTTTAGAGGTCATTGTTAGGAAAGGCTACTTCTTCAGCCAGCCCAGTACTTTGGTTCTTGCATCTTATATTAGCAGAGTTTATTTCTGTTCCTGGATACCACTTTAGTATCTGCCCGTACTGGGGGAGTAAAATCTATTTGATACTTTAACTGTAGTTCTTCTCAGGCAAGTTATGATGTGCAGATTTATTTCATCCAGTACAGTTGATACAAGGTTATCAAACAGCTTGTGGTTGAAGCTTTCAGCATTTTTCTGGCACAAAAACCGTATGAAACAATAAGACCACAAACTACATTAAAACTCAGCAAACCATGGCTAAACTCAGGGCGTGCAAACCTAGTACCACATAAGCAGAGGATGAACTTCCCATCCACTCCTGTGGGACTAGGATTTCATCTCTAAGTGTAGGATCTTCCTAAGAAGTACAACAGCAATTGCAGAGACTGAAGATGGCCTTTCTCAACAGTAGAAATTAATTTAATGTCCTTTTATTATGTGCTTCCAAAAGGCTCTAGTGCAACTATGTGTTTTGATACCACGGTAACTCATTGCTGTGAAGCCTCTGATTTAGTGAATTTATTTTTTTTTTACATGCCCACCTTTTACATGCCCTGCTGAGAAATAAGAATCCATAGGAATTGAAAGAGCCTCCTCCTGAAAACTTGCCTGCACTGAATGGAAGAAAGACCTGTCAGTCTGAAGGAGAAGCTACAGAGAGCAAAAGTACCTCCCCGGCAGCCTGACCTTGGCAAGGAGGCAGGGGACTCGACATTCACGACAGGCGGCAGTTTCCTTTAATGAATATTTCACGGCAGAGAATGGCAGACCTGGGGAGAAAACAGAGGGCAGGGTTCAGCCTGTGACGCAAGGTGATGTGACCGGACCTTGTCTGGCAGGGCCGGAGGCCACCTAATTGGCATTCCCGTGCCATGCTTACGAAGTGCATTCTGTAGTCCTCTGGGAACTCAAAAATAATTAAAAGGCCCCTCAGCACGCAGTGTTGCTAATGGGCTATTGCCTGCCATGTGATGTTTTTGTGCTCAATTAGAGCTGAGCAACACAGACTGCTAAAAATTCATGTCTCCCTCCGAGAGACACCTGGGCGGGCCAAGCCTCCTCTTCTGGTGCATGATGGCCCTTGTCGTGCATTGCCCTGCAGCATTTGCGATAAGGAGCTGAAGCTAGAGGTGAGGGCTGAGCTTTGCACAGCAGAGCACACTTCACTCTATTTACTGTGCTGTAGACTGAGCTCTGGCACTGGGAGCCTGAGCGAGAGAAGCTGGTCACTTTGGAGCAGCCATCCTGGCACACCCAGGCACTGCCGTGGTGACCTTGAGCTGCAGAATGACTGTGCATATTGTGTGGAGCAAAGTCTCTGGATTTCTTCCAGGCAAGATCTCGCTCACACATTGCATGTCTGTGTGGACTTATGGCTTCTCCTAGTGCAGTGCAAGGCTTAGCTGGTGCCAGCTGTGGCTGCCTGGCAGAAGAATTCCTCCATTACCCCCCCTTTCTCTATGCAGATCCTGTGCGAGATGATGCTGAGAGACCTAGCAACACCTTTTGCATTTCCTCAGGAGGGACTTGGCTACATCAAGGCAATTTCTCTCTGCGATCGCAGTTACCTCTTTTATTTACCAGCTCTGTTGTGGAGGCTGCCTTGCCAGGTCTGTGTGCCTAATGCCTTGTGTCTGATGATCTCACAAGCCTGGATTCGCTTTGCGAGCCATCAGTGCTTCGTTTGGGCCAAAACAACAATTCGTCTCCAAGGTATGGTCGGTTGAGTATTCATGGGCTAAACTTTAGGTAATTAGCATTGTTAATGTTCTCTCTGTGATATTACAGCTGTGGGCCTCATTAAAATGTTCTCCTGGGAGAAGCCAGGCAAAGAGTCAGGTGTCAGCTTTGCTTCATGTGGAAAAGCCTGCCTGTTATTCTGAGAACTATTTATTTAAACACAGGATTTACACATGACAGTGTATTTAATCCCCAGTGCTTCTGACAGTCTGAGATGTGGGCTGAACTGCTGGGCAGTGTCTGGCATGGCTCAGAGGGCCAGCCCCTGGCAGCCCCACTTCCAGGAGGATACCTGGCCAGAGGGAGGAACTCAGAAGCAAGGATCTCAATCTCTTCTGCCTAGGAAAGCCAGTAGCTCCTCCCCAAAACACAGCAGGCAGCAGGCAGGAGCCTACAGGCTGGTCTTCCTCTGGTGCTCACTGCGTCATCCCATCAGAAGGAACTGTCAGGTTGCACCTGCTGCCTGGGCAGCCCCAGCCCTAGCAGCTGTCCTGAGAAGCTTTGAATGCATTGAAAAGAAAGGAGAAAACCAAAAGCCCATAGAGGAGATCAAGCTGATCTGAACCAAGGGAAGTTCAGATGGTGAGAAGTAGAGGTTGCATTTCATTCTCTGGGGGACATTTCCCATTCTTGCTACCAGGAAGGCTCTGATGGGGTGATAGGAGAAGGTGGCAGTCCTTCCCACCATGGACTACCCTGCTCGGCGTAGGTTGCCATACAAGCCACCCTCATGGCAAATGCCATATTGTCCTTTGGCATCTTCCTGGAGTAGCATCAGCCCCAGCGCCCCGGGGAGGAGAAGGCATGGCCCAGGGTCACCTTTCTGTGACACCACCAGAAGCAGGGCTGATCATCATCCCTCAGTAAGTTTGCGGATGACACCAAGCTGTGTGGGAGTGTTTATCTGCTTGAGAGTACGGAGGCTCTACAGAAGGATGACTCTACAGTGGTCAATGGCTTGATGTCTAGATGGGAAAATGTGACAAGTGCTGTCCCTCAAGGGTCCATACTGGGACCAGTGCTGTTTAATATCTTCATTAATGACATAGACAGTGGCATTGAGTGCACCCTCAGCAAGTTTGCTGACGATACTAAGCTGAGTGGTACAGTTGATATGTGAGAGGGTTGGGATGCCATCCAGAGGGACCTGGACAGGCTGAAGAGGTGGGCTCAGGTGAACCTCATGAGGTTCAACAAGGCCAAGTGCAGGGTCCTGCAGCTGGGCTGGGGCAACCAGCATTATCAATATAGTCTGGGAGAGGGCATGCTAGAGAGCAGTCCTTTGGAAAAAGACTCGGGGGTACTAGTAAATGAAAAGCTGGACATCAGCCACTAATCATAAAAATCATAAAATCGTCAGGGTTGGAAGGGACCTTAAAGATCATCTAGTTCAAATCCCCCTGCCAATGGCGGGGACACCTCCCACTAGATCAGGTTGCTCAGAGCCCCATCCAGCCTGGTCTTAAAAACTTCCAAGGATGGGGCTTCCACCACCTCTCTGGGCAACCTGTTCCAGTGTCTCACCACCCTCACGGTGAAGAAATTCTTCCTAATGTCTAACCTGAATCGACCTCTCTAGTTTTAATCCATTCCCTCTAGTCCTGTCACTGCCCAACAGCCTAAAAAATCCCTCCCCATCTTTCTTGTAGGCCCCCTTAAGATACTGGAAAGCCACAATAAGGTCTCCCTGGAGCCTTCTCTTTTCCAGACTGAACAAACCCATCTCTCTCAGTATGTCCTCATAGGAGAGGTGCTCCAGCCTGCTGATCATCCTCATCACCTTCTCTGGACATGTTCCAGCACATCCATATCCTTCTTGTAATAGGGGCTCCAGAACTGGACACAGTATTCCAGGTGAGGTCTCACAAGAGTGGAGTAGAGGGGGAGAATCACCTCCCTCAACCTGCTGGCCATGCTTCTCCTGATGCAGCCTAGGATATGATTTGCTTTCTGGGCTGCAAGAGCACACTGATGGCTCATGTTGAGTTTCTCATATACCAGTACTCCCAAGTCCTTTTCTTCAGGGCTGCTCTCGAATGCACAAAGGCAGTCCAGAAGGCCAATCAAATCCTGGGCTGCATCAAAAGAAGCATGGCCAGGAGATTGAGAGAGGTGATACTGCCCCTCTACTCTGCCCTGGTGAGACCTCACCTGGAGTATAGTGTCCAGCTTTGGAGCCCCCAACATAAGAAGGATGTGGACCTCTTGGAGCGTGTCCAGAGGAGGGTCACAAAAATGATGAGGTCTGGAGCACCTCTTCTATGAAGACAGGCTGAGAAAGTTGGGGTTGTTCGGCCTGGAGAAGGCTCCAGGGGGACCTTGTAGCAACCTTCCAGTACCTGAAAGGGGCCTATAAGAAAGCAAGGAGGGTCTATTCACAAGGGTTTGTAGTGACAGGACAAGGGTTAATGGTTTTAAGCTAGAAAAGGGTAGATTTAGGTTAGACGTTGGGAGAAAGTACTTTAATATGAGGGTGATAGATCACTGGAATACGTTGCCCAGAGACATGGTGGAGGCCCCATCCCTGGTGACATTCAAGGCCAGGCTTGATGAGGCTCTGAGCAGCCTGACCTAGTTGGACATGTCCCTGCTTATTGCAGGGGGATTGGACTAGATGACCTTCAGAGGTCCCTTCCAACCAAATACATTCTATGATTCTCTGATTCTATGTTTCTATGATTTGGACAGACTGGATCCATGGGCTGGGGTCAACTGTATGAGCTTCAACAAGGCCAAGTGCTGGGTCCTGCACTTGGGCCACAATAACCTCATGCAAAGGTACAGGCTTGGGGAAGAGGGGCTGGAAAGCTGCTCCGCAGAAGGGGACCTGGGGTACTGGTGGCCAGGTGGCCAAGAAGGCCAACGGCATCCTGGCTTGTATTAGAAATAGTGTGGCCAGAAGGACCAGGGACATGATTGTCCCTCTGTACTTGGCATTGGTGAGGCCACACCTCGAGTACTGTGTTCAGTTTTGGGCACCTCAATACATGGAAGACATTGAGTTGCTGGAGTGGATCCAGAGAAGAGCAACTAAGCTGGTGAAGGGCCTGGAGAACAAATCTCGTGAGGAGCAGCTGAGGGAACTGGGGTTGTTTAGTCTGAAGAAAAGGAGGCTGAGGGGAGACCTTAGTGCTCTACAACTACTTAAAGGACGTTGTTGAGAGGTAGGTGCTGGTCTCTTCTTACAAGTAACTGGTGACAGAACAAGAGGGAATGGCCTCAAGCTGCACCAGGAGAGGTTTAAACTGGACATTTGAAAAAAATTTTTCAGTGGAAGGGTTGTCAGCCATTGGAACAAGCTGCCCAGGGAGGTGGTTGAATCACTATCCCTGGATGTGTTTAAAAGCCTTATAGATGTGGTGTTTGGGGATATGGCTTAGTGGTGGACTTGGTAGAGTAGGGTTAATGGTTGGACTTAACCTTAAAGGTCTTTTACAAACGAGATGACTCTATGATTCTATGATGATTCTGTGATTCTATAATCTCAGCCTGCCTCTGTATTTTATACAACGAGTGGGAGAGTTGAGCATGTTACCACCCTGGGCAGGGGAGTTATGCCTCAGTAAAAGGCCTGGAAGAGTCTATAAACCTCAGGTACTGGGCAAAACACATTTGTGCTCTGCAGGAGGCTCTGCATTTGCTCTGTGACCTTCCCTAGTCCTTTTCCCCAGGCCTGCCAGCAGCTGTCCAGACAATTATTAATGAACAAGAGTTGATCTTCTTCAGCTGAAGATGGTAGCTGTGGACAGATGTCAGTGCAACACGTGGGCACACACCAGCTGTTTGCAGGCTCTGAGCACAGGCAGGCAGAGATGCCCATTAACACAGAGAGAGATGCAGAGACGTGTGCTGGTTCCAGACCTGACCTGCCAGTAACTTCACAGAATTTAAAGCATAAATGCTCATGCTGTTATATTTTTAGGTTTATTTTAATTTATACTTTTTTTTAACTATCACCCAATATACTCTCAGTATCACTTACTGGGGTGCCTTCAGGGGAGCACTGAGAGCTGTGTTTGTACGTGGGGAGTACAGCCACCTATGCAGCTAGCTAGAGTGCTCAGTCCCAGACAAAGCCTTGTGTTTTAAGATGCCACATGAGACTGTCATCTTGTCACCATCTGAAACCAATGGCTTCAGCTTCTAGGTAAGTTTCTCCAGCAACAGATTTTGTTGCTATTTTCCTTAAGGCATTTGGCAGACTGCTCAGATGGGTAATGACCACATCTGAAAGTCTCTCCCTTCTTTCCACTTTAGCTAGTTAAATGTCCTCACTTCACATGGATCTTCTTTCTGACAGTGGGAATGGTAGGTAGGTAGGTAGCTGGATGAGCAGAAACATGGAGAGATGCAGTGGAGGTATCAGGTTCCTGGTGTGAAGAGAAACTGAAGGCCTTGGTGGGAGCAAGGGATGGGCAAGTAGGACAAAACCCAACAGGATGGAAACTGGGAAAGAAAAGACTGAAGGATGGAGATGGAAAAAGACCTGACTGCAGAGAGAGGATTTGTACAGTGGGATGCTGCTTTGCATCAATTATGCAAATCACCTGGATACATTGTGAAGTGTTTTCTTGGGTCTGCTGGTTTGGTAAAGGAAGGCTGGCTGCTCCCCATGCCACTACTGCATCTGCTATCAAGAAGCTATGTCCTTTCCACTGCTCTATTGACACCATCGGCTCTCAGCACCCAAACTCAAATGCAAATGAACTAACCTGCCTTGAGTTTAAAAAAAAGCAAAACCAAAACCAAACTGAACACCAAAACTAAAACCAAAACATACACACACACAAAACCTTAAAGGGGAAATCGAGCTTTGTCTGGTGAAGACTTGTACTTCAAAATCTTTCCCCAACACCCTAGAGTCCAAAGACTCACCCTTTACCACATAATTTTCAGGTTGCTGTGGCAGGACAGAGTAAAAGCAAAGATTCCTATCTCTCTGGAAGCAAATGTGGTGATAGGGGTGCTATTGGCCATCTGTCTGTCTTACCAGTGTTATTTAATAACTTCTGTTGCATTTCCTGTCTGATTTTATCCCAGGTTCCAAAGGAAAGAAACTAGTGCTGTCATGAAATCATCTGCTTCCAGATAATGCTTTCTAAACTCCTTGGTCATTTCAGCCAAGTATGTTAAAGCCATGTAGTTGTTAGGGTTTTATAAATGTTATGAAAACATGCAGATGAGCAGGGGAGGGAGAGGGAGTGCAAATCATCTTGTTAGTCCCTTCTGAAGGAAAGGACTCAGTGTGACATTACACCATATTAAACACTAGGGAATGAGCAAGAAAGATTATGAATGCCCCAGATGAATGGAAATGCAGTTGGAGCTTGCATCTTAAAGACACTGGAGAATCCATACAAAGCAGTAGAAAGCCACAGAAAATAATGCATCATTTTTTTTCTGCTGCTCATGGAGCATCATCTCTGATGCTGCAGTTGAAAGATAAAGATGTCTGCTGGAAATTTTGTTCAGACAGCACCAGGTCAAGAGCACAGGAGGGTAAATGTCACTGCCTTGGGCAGCTCCTCTGGTAAATGCCTCAGCTGGATTGTACTGCAGAACCTCCACTGAGTCTGTTATGCTGCTTTACACCTGCTGAAAATCCAACCTATGAAATTTTGCGCTGAGGGAAGTGTTTAGTTATTCTTTTACTAACATAAGTGTGATCCATCAGCAAAATTACCTGTTATACCATGCCCTACCTGCTCTTCTAGAAACATTTCACCAGAGCTAAATCCAGTCAATATCTCTGTTGTTCTCAACCTTCTCAGCGCTGGGAGGATCCTGGGGCAGAGGAACAACACAGTGCAAAGCTTAGGAGGATACAGTTTTTCTCTCTGGCCTGTCCAGATATCCATAGTCCATCCACATCCAAGCCTTCAGTGTTTTCAGAGGTGCCTGACATTTCAGCAACAGGAGCTGTGAAAGTAGATGTTCTTCCTCAGGAAGACTGTTGTGCACAGCACTCTCTGCCCTTCTGCTGCACAAATGGCTCTTGTTAAAATTTGAGTTCTTCTGTAGCCAGGGTTTGCAGCCAAGTCAAAGTGCAAAATTTGGGTCCACTTTTTGGCTGATGCCTGGCCAGGGTATTCAGATTACTTTGTCTCATGGGTTGGAGATAAATAGCAGGATGCAGAGGCAGCAGCGCTTGCTGCAAAGCCTATGCCATACCCAAACCTTTGTACACCTGGAGCAGAAGCCATGGACAGAAATGCTACCTAAGACTAGGAATCACGTAAGAAAACCAATTTTCTTTCAGGAGAATTCAGAGCAGGTTTTCAGACAGTGATAGAGGCTGGAATAGAGTGATATCAAGTACTAACATCTTTACTAATAACACAAACTTTGGAGAATCGCTGGGTATAGGGATTTTATCCAATTTAAATGTAGCTCTCCTGCGTTTCCTTTGCTGTGAACTTGCGCAGATGAAAGGAAGAATAATAACTATCTCACAGACAAGCAGTTCCACGTACCGGAGATTAGCAGAGGCACCAGCGAGGCGCAGGGCTCCTGCCGGGTGCTGACATTCCCGTGGCACTGAGCAGAGCCTGCATTCAAATTATTCTGAGGAGAGACAGCTCTTCGGCAGGGGCACACAATGAAAGCATCGGGGACCAGGCAAAGGGGTGCTCGTTACTCACAGCTCACTGAGTGCGGGAGTGTCCGCTCGTTAGTTATCTGCCCAACGGACGGGTGTCTGCGTCCTTTCCTCATGCTCTGGTGCACTTGTGCGTTTCCGTGTGCATCTATGTATCTATTTCAGGGCTGACATGTTCATCTGATGATACATATTTAAATAATGTAAATAATTGACATGCAATAAGGAAATGTGCTTTATCAAATGAAGCGAGACCAGGCAAGGCCCAGCATCAATTCATATTCATACACTGTGCATTTCCTCCCTGTTTAATCTGTGTTTTAAAGGAACCTGTCTCTACTGGGAATTCCACTGCCAGTCCTCACCGGTCTCGTTTTGTGCATAGTATGCCTTCAAAACTAATCCTCAAAGCCAGCGGCACATGTCAGCTTCATTTTGAGAGTGAGCATTTAATTTCTACTTACTCCTGTCCTTTAAAAAACCCCAACATTTAAGCTAATAAAGGAGAAGAGCAGGGAGGGAGTAGAGAAAGAGCAACCTGACTCTTCAACCACACATTCATCATAGCTAAAACCAGCATTTTATTATGAAGATGGATTTCTCCCTGCCCTCTCTCTACCCTGCTTTGATATTAGGACTCTGTAAGGCTCCTGAGGCCCATTTCTCCTGGGTTTAAATTCGATGCCCATGCACTTCTTTCTCCCGCCTTTAAAAGTTTCTTCTCCCTGCTGCTTATTTTGTACTGCCGGCATAAAGTTTTGAATGATGGAACAGGGACTTAAATTTGTAGTGCTTGGTGTGCAAGTGCCAGGTGAACAGTACAAATCAGCTGGCCTTTGATCCAGCCGTGTGAGTCCCCTTGTCAGCCTTGGTGCCTTTAAACGTTGGCGGTGTTCCTTCTTTGTTTTGGGGAATGCATGGAGTGGCACTTTTATTAATTGTGCGCTGTAGCCTGTGAACAAATTAGCATGTGTGCACAAAGGTGCTTTCCTGGCCACGCTATCCGTGCCGCTATGCTTAATTGGTGTGAGCATGGCAAGGGAGAAGCTATCAGGCAGGCACTGCATTTAGCTTCCCTCATTCTCCCCCTCTCACTCAAGAATTCAGCTAAATTATTTTTGAACCGGAGTCTCCAGGCATCTTGCCTAATTTATGCTGCAACTTTCTTATTGTCTCTGGAAATGCAATTGGAAAGAAAAAATCCATGCAGAGAATCTTTAGGAGAGGGTGAGGGAAGATGCCGATGGTGATTATGCATTGAGACAACCAGCAGGAAGAGTGGCTGGTGCCTTTGAGCAAACAAGTTATTGGTAAAAAATGGCAGCTTTGATCAATTTTTGTTTTCATTTGCTTCCATGCAAGGCTGTAACCCTTTCACTTCAAGTCCAACTATTAAACTAAGGCTGTTCCTCCTTGAAAAAGGACTATGTAGAAAAAAATATCTCTTCCCCTCCACCTTCCCATTTCAGGTATTTAGGATTAGCACAGCATCTCCAAGCTTATGCCTGGTGTTTCTTCACCTCCGAGCCTGGGCTTTTGTCTTTGGCCTGTACTGCTTTCCTGTGCTTTGTCCTGTTTTCACTCACATACAGACCTTGAAGAACCAGCACATCTTCAGTGTTTTCAGCAAGGGCCGATGAATGTGCTGCTGGCCAGGGAATACTCCCTGAGGAAACCATCTGGACCAAGATCTGAGCTCTTCCAAACAGTGTGAGGGAGTGTTTTTGTGCACTTTGCCTTGGGTATTTGCAAAACTGTAATATGGAGGGAGAGCTTCTGCCACTGTGCCAGGAATGTGCACCCAGCCCTGCCCCCGACATTTGCCTCCAGGGTTTGTGCCTCCTGCAGGGGTGAGGGGGCTGAAGTCTGCAGCCATCCCTCAGCTGGGGTGTCCCCCAGTACATCCTCATCTGGAAATCCTGCCACAGCAGGTAGCACTGGCACCCCCCGCCTTGCAGGGGGGCAGCTGGTGGTAGCACAGCACCATCCTTACCCAACAGCACTGAGTCAATGGCCCAACAGCACCTGGTGGTCTGTAGGGCAGCAGAAGAAAGAAGAAATTAGCATGCATGACCCCATGCCTCTTGGGCCCACATCATCCAGGTCTCATAACTCTCCCTTGCTCTGTGCTGTCCTGATACCTCTATTGTTTCTCATCGTATCTCATTATGTTGATTTAACATCTTCTGCCTTCCTGGGGTAGAAATAGCACTTGCCCTTCCCCTGCATCTTCAAGACAACATTGTGCAGCTGCAAAGCGTCCTTGAGAGTGCATTAGTGGCAGCTCTGACCCACAACCATTTCTATTTACCTGTTCCCAGACAAGAGATTGAACTCCCCAGTCCTACAGACCACAATGAAAAGATGAATGGGAGACCAGGGTCATTACCTGGGCAAAGCAGAGCTGTCATGCTCTCCGCAAGAGCACTGATTCAGCTCTCACTCAGGTATTTTGATGAGGATTATGAGTTGGGTTTGGTACCATCAGAGCAGTACTGGTTGCCTGTTTGGACTATGTGTAAATGAGCAGGACCTCCACAGGGCACAATATCCCTGGGAGGTACAAGACTTGCCTTCTCCATGCTGCCTGCTTTTCCAGGGCTGTGTGTGTGGAAGGCAGTATGTACCACCCAGGTGCTCAGTGGAGATTGAAACTGAGGCTTGCCATGGTGTTCTTCAAAATGTGGTGCAAGAACAGCAGGTCTAGTTTGTGCTGATATGACACAAACATGGGACTGACCCAAGACACTGTAACAGAGGACTCATTCAATGCAAAGCTTTGCCTCACTTGAAATGAAGGACTTGCTCAAAAACCCTATCCCCGAAGTCACTCAAAGATAAAGCTGGACTCAACAGCTCAACACCTCCTGTAGATTTGTTCAAAAGGCACCAACGAGCTCATCTGAAATGTGGCCTGACGCTTGCTTGGAAGCTAGCTCCAGGCTGAGAAGTCTGCTTTGCCCACCAACACCCTGGCCCTGTGATGACTCCAGCCTGCCTCCACTTGAGCTGCCTTGCTTGTAGAGTGGCCCCAGGCTCCCAGCAAACCCAGGACCCCTGTGAAATATTCATCAGTCATAGAGAGACTTCAGCTGAGCCTCACCTTAGCTTTGTGTCTTCCACAAGCTGAAAAGCCAGATGTATTTTCCTTGGTTTCACTGCACCTCCTGTTCTCAGTCTTTGCCTCTCATATGCAATGTCACTGCTGTCTGTTTTCTCCTAGGGATGAGTCAGACAGGCAGTGGCATCTTGTGCTGACATTTCTGAACCCACCAAAAGCTTCAGCAGTGATCCCAGCTCCTCTGGTTGCAGTTTTATGCACCAGCTTTCCTTCTCCTGACTCAGGGAAGCCAGAGCCATGAGGGACAATTTTGAGGGGGCCCTTGGAAGCTGATAGGTACCCCAGTGTAGGAACTGGAAGCTGACTATTTCTGAACTTACTAGAAACAGGCACCACTGGGAATTTTGTGAGCACAGAAGGTTGGGCAGCCAGGGGCTCTGACCTCAGACAAGAGCCTCCCTGGTTCCCTGACAGAAACTTCTTGGGTTTCTGCCTGCTCAGGGAGGCAGGTGAGTTGTGATCTTGAGGAATTGGCATGGGCCAGAGCCTGGGGAGACCAAGGGCAAGCAGACAGTGATGGGAGGTGTCATGGGAGTAAGTCCAAGACAGGACAGAGAAAAGAGGGACAGAAACTTAGACTTAGCCTTCTGCTGCAGTTTCTGGGGAAGACAACTTTGTTCTTAGCAATGAAAAGGTTAATTACCTTGACAACCTCTCCCCGCCTTCCCAAAGTCTATTTCAGAAATAATCAAAGTATTTAATTAATATTGCACTAGTCCAAATAAGTACAATCATCTTCCATGATTATTTACATGTTGGACTATAATTAGCAGCCTCCTTGGCACCAGCCCACCTGAGTTGACAGGTCATGTTTTCCATTACGTACTACATTTTTCCATATCATTGCTCAGTCATGAGTGACTATAAAATGAGTTAACCAGGCTCAGCAAAGACAAGGGATTGAGTTAGCCATGGTGGCAACCAGAAGAGAATCGAGGGATTTTGCTTCTTGGGAACTTGCTGAGAATAATCAACACCTCAGTTAAATGACTACCTCATAAACTATACTTTTTTAAAGTACAGTTTTCAAGTAAACTGAGAAGTGGGATTTCAAAATTGCTGTATTTCCTAGGGATGATGAACCATTTCTACCCTGAATGAACTTTCTTCTGAGGTGAAGGGCAGTGCTTTGTCCATCCTACTGGAAGATGCCTCTTGTTCCAACAGAGGCAGATAGATGAAGGAGAGATGGCACTTAAAAACAACAAATAAGCTTCAGGATGGAAATGAAATTCTGATGGTGGAGAGAGTTATATTTTTGTGATTAGAGCCTTTGGGATGCTGAGTCCTTAAGCATCAGTGTCCCTGCACTGAACTTGCTAAGGTTTTCCAGGTCATCGTGTCCCATACACTGCAGCTACATCCCATACATTCCAGCTGTGTCCCATACATTGCAGCCATGTCACATATATTTCAGTCAGACAACGGATGAGCTTTGCTAACACTGCAGCTGAGAAGCAAAGGTAGAAATGAACCCTTGCACAACTTAAATACTAACACTTGCCTTGGCTTGACACCCTAAAATAAGGCTTAAATAAATAAATCAAATTACTTAAATTATTAGTTCAATAAAACACCTCCAGCATTACAATGAAACTAGTTTGGGATTCTATTTATGTTTTCCATCACCTATTGTGTTTTGTTGGTGGTTTTTTTTAATGTTTCTGGGGGTTTTCCCATATTTAAAGAAACTGTTGCTATAGATAATCTACATATATTCAAAGAAGTAACAGCTTTTATGGAAATGCCCTTTTATAAATGGAAAACCAGTACAGGTCATTAGAAAAAAATAAGGGTAAAATTTTCAGTGAGAAAGTGAGATAAATAGACATTTTCCTGCAGAAAGGGATTTTATTTTCCTGTCAGAAAATGCTAATTCATTTAAACTCAATTTTTCCACA
The DNA here is from genome assembly GCA_024605025.1 of Megaceryle maxima. NCBI lineage: Eukaryota > Metazoa > Chordata > Aves > Coraciiformes > Cerylidae > Megaceryle > Megaceryle maxima. Next base: position 23,402 of record JANHGN010023424.1, read on the forward strand.
GAAGGATGACAACACACTTGATAACAAATGCTTCTGAAACATACCAGCAAACAAATAAACAAAGAAAATTATTAAAAGAGCCATTTAATCTTGAAATGTTCAAATTTTATCATCTTTAATGTCACACTTTGAACAGCTTTATCTTAATTATGTTAATGTCAAATTGAATTATAGAATAAAAAATGAAGGTAGAATGAAATAGTTTTATCTTACCTAAGTCCAATACTTGGATCAAAATAAAAGTAATTTTTTTTTCCTAACAATTCAGAATTACTAAGAATTTTCTGTTCTGTTGCATTCTGCAACAGCAGAATGTTTAAACTGTGGAAGTCCCACCCTCAAATGAATTTAAAAAAAATTGTTTGCTGCATAGTTCTTGGGAGCAATGACAGCACCTAAAAGTTTTCTTGTGAATGAATGAGACCTTTGCCTTGTCCCCAGAGGCACCCAATTGGCATTCGACAGCTTTGTGATGTTGCACTAAAATGTACAGGAGGTCTGCTGAGGATGGCAAGGTTTGATGCTGGAAAACCATGGAGTATAGAAAGCTTATTTTTATTATCATTAGTTTACTAAAAAAAATTATTAATTAATGTTCAAAATAGATATATGCACAAATCTAGAAACAGTATCACTTAGAAATTTGTCACCTTTTCTCTTATAAAAAGGTTAGCATCCTTACTTTGTCATTCAGATATGCATGTTGCATATTTGCAAGAGCAGCTGGGTGAGCAGAGGCCCAGTGAAGTGAGCACTTGCACCAAAGGGAGCCCTCCGCTCTCCCTGAGTAGTTTTTGACTTTACTGATGGAAATTCAGCCCTGTGTAATGTACAAAGGTATTGCAGAAATGATGGCTCTTAGTTTGGTACCCTGTTGACTCCTCATTTCACTGGGTTTCTACTTGGATATGGGCTCCAAATATGCCTTTTCTGCATTGATCCTCACACTGGCCCCCTCAGAAGAAGACCCATGCTGCATTTTGGATGGGAATGCAGAAGCAGTGTGTTTGAAGGGGGAGGAGGAAAAGTAAGGATGAAGTATTTAATGTCCGTGCAGATTTCAAGCTGATGCCTTGCATGGCTGCTCTGAGGAGACAGGAACACTAACGCTGACCCCCACCTACATACAGGCTCTCTTGTGGCTGCAGCTGCACAAAGATACTAGCACAGAAAAGAGTCTCCTTAGGCAAGAGAAAGCCAATGAAAAACCAGCTGCTGCTGCAATGGGTGAAGAAACATAAATCAGATGTTTTTTACAGTGAAGTTTTCCTGCTGAACCTCTTGCCTGGGCCTCCCCAGATGCCCCACATGTGGCTTCCACCAGTGTCCCTTTGCTGGTAGCAGTGGACTGCCCTTCACACATTGGAGCTCACAGGGCTCTATTATGCACTTGCATGGCTCCCTCAAAATTGGCACCATCTGGCCCACCACCTGAATGTCATTTTTTCCTGCACAGCTTCTCGCATGATTTGCCAGCTTGTGTTTGAGATTTGGAGGGGGCTGTGTGTGTGGAAGGTGGTGAGATTTGCCACAGGTTTTTTTGCATAAGCGTTGCCACTGATGAAACTTTTCTTTAGGGTTTAATTGATCTCTGTGCCTCTTTAGAAACCTGTGCCACTTATTCAGAGGAGCTCCCAAAATCAGTGCCCCTTTGCCTCTGACCAAGAGTAAGTAGAGTGCTGTGATCACTCTAAAAGAATAAACACATTAACCAGCCTAAGGACAACCTCAGACATAGTAAGCAGCTTTTTGTTTGCAGTGCAGGAAAGGGAGAGCACACCAGGACAGGACTTGGAGAGGCCAGTCTGTGTTGACGGGGTGGGTGGCTGGTGGCTCAAGTAGCGTAGGTACCCACCCAGTATCCTACAGATCATCTCTCACATCTCCAGGATGCTCAGGTAAAACAAATATTGCTCCATCAGCTACAGGGCAGTTAAACTTCTGCTTATACAAAAGTAGGCACAATCACAATGTTATTTCTAGGAGTTTGCTGTGTTTCAGGATGCAGACTCCTAAATCCAGTTTTGATTTCATCTAACAAATCCAGGCTGTTAGCCTTTTACTGCAGAGTACATGCTTGTACCAGTGCTGCCTCTGCTCCCAGACAGTTGCTATATAAATAGCACAGGAAAGTTCTGCAAAGGCCACCATTCATACAGACTATACTCAAACGGTACCTACGCACACTGTGCAGCTGTACAGGATCCAGTTACAACCGGCTTCTCTTTCTGGGATGAACAATAACAAGTACATTGGACCACTGGGAGGGAAATTATTTGCATACACCAGTAAAACACAAACAGGGCAGACCATATAACATTAAATAATGAAACTTTTAAAATAATGAAGTTTTAATAACATCAAATATACTACTTCTTAGAGGGAAGTTTGAAAAGGAAAGGTCAGTGACTGCTGCCTTCACAGAAACCTTGAGGAAATGAGTTGATTGCATTTGACCAATAAATTACAAAACTTCTAGTTAAAGTCTCTTTGAAATCATGCTGCCTCCCAGTGTATGCCCACCAAACAAGGGTTTTAAATGTTTTAGCATATGCAGACACACATTGTTGTCACTGCATGTGCTATCACTCATGGGCTAACCTGAGAGTCATAAGATTCTCTGCCTTCCCTGGTACAAAAGACTGTGCAATTGTCACCATTGTGGAAGCTCTGCAAACACACTGGTGTTTTCTAGATAGTGGTGAGTGCTGATCCTCAAGGAGAAGGAGGTCTAGCTATTGCCTCACCAATTAATCTAATAGAGAGCCAAGATCCATTGAGAGCAGCAGCATCTTTAGGTAGGAACTAGCAATGAGGAGACTGGGTGAAACCTTCACAGGTATTAAGAGGAGCATTTCCTGTTTTGGTTCTACCTAATGGTCTCTATGAAAGAAAACAGGAGTGGCCAGTTTTGGCTCCCACTCAAGGAAGGAGAAAGCAGGTGCCTTTCTGGGGAAGGTTCATTAAGGAGCCTATAGATGCTATACGCACACTCTAAGAGATATTCATATTCCCTCTGCAATGTGCCACTGAGGCAAATCCTCCAACAAAGGGTTCCAGGGTAAGGGAAACTTCACGAAGACATGTTGCCTCTACTGCCAAGGAGATTCTTCATCATTCTTTGTTCACCATTAACTTCCATTTTATTTGATGCCTACCTTCTTTCATTTTGTGTGTGTTTGAGGATATCACACTTCTGCCTGCCCAGGTCTGTCCTGAGAAATAGGGGTCTCCTTATATAATTTTGCATTGGTTTGGGGGAACTGGTCACTCTAGATCTACTGGCTCTGCTCCTCTCACTTTTCCAGCCAGTGAGACAGCATCGTCTGCATCCTCCACATTTACAAAGTGCTGTCCGGGGTTCGGCTGGGATAGGGTTAATTTTCACCAGCAGCTGGGAGGGGCCACAGACGGGATAAACAACAGAACCAGCCAATGGGACAGTCGATAGCCATCTTACGTCATGCCTCCTATATAAGGGGGGGGCTGGGCCGGGGCCGTGGCGCGGCTTTTCGGTTGCGGCGGTAGCGCGGCGCGGCTACCCCGGTGAAGCCTCGAGGTTTGTCGCACTCGCTTTATCTAGTATTTCATTAGTGTTATCATCATTACTGTTGGGTTTTTTTCACCTGTCCTTGTTTCAACCCACGGGGTTTCATCTTTTTTTTCTCCTGGTTCTCCTTCCCGTACTGGGGAGCATGGGTGGAAGGAGCAGCGGCTGAGCAGCTTCATGGTGTTTAGTTACCAGCCAAAGTTAACCCATGGCAGAAGCTAGCTTTGCCATGCAACAGCCACTTAGCCTAGGGGCCTCTTGGTGGAGTCTCTGTGAAGGCTCTTCTAGTTTACAGCTTTTTAGGGACCAAAACAAAGAATGGGCCCATTTTTATTTACAGGATGGGGAAAGGGGTAGGCTGCTGTTCACAGCTGACTGCTGGTAAGTGGGTAGGGCTGTAGGTTTGTACTCATCGGGGTGTTTGTCATATCCTCCTGGGAGCCAAGCATGTCTAGGTCAACCAGCATATGCTTGTCTAGGGATGGGATGCGGGTCTCAGCCTTTTATTTAAAACTTCATCACAATGTCAAGAGCTCAGCTGCTGGTTCAGCACAACCCTAATTAAACCTGTATCTTATGTCCCTTTAACCAATGGTGTAACAAATGGGAGTAGGCATTGATCGCATATCAAAAGTCAGTTCATTTTGGCTGCTCTAGTGAAATGCGAGCAGTACTTGCACAGAGCTTCAAAATAGCTCTTAGCCTAACACACAAATGGATTAAGACACAAACTTAGAGTGAGCTCCAAGGAAACTTAAGGAAAAATACACTTTTGATCAAGATGCTTGGAGAAGAGGTCCTTTTTCTATCAAAGTGCCTGTCCTAAGTTTGAGGAAAGGATAGCTGGATGGAATATGACAAAAGAAAGTATTGAAATTGCTGACACACTGCTTGTTCTTAATGGAAGGGACTGTTTTGGGGTTGGTTTTTTTATAAATAACCACATTTTCTGTGAAGTCCAGGGGGCCAACAATTGGTCTTTGCCTCCTTAAAATTGAGTCT